>VKOC01003786.1:0-33331 GCA_009364415.1 Spea multiplicata
GGGTGTTTTTCAGAGAATTTGCTCTGAAAAAACCCTCATTTTATAATCGTTAAAAATTGATTCAACTAATCGATAATGAAATTCGTTGGCAGCGATTTTCATTATCGATTTTATCGATTAGTTGTTGCAGCCCTAATCTGTTTATCATCTTTTTGTGTATGCACTGTGATTTGTTTGTTCATAATAAATATTCCTTTATTAAGTTCTGCCTTTGTCTGGTAAAGACTCACGTTACCCGATTAGACTATTTTATTTGTATTTTTAAATCACGTAACTATTGTGTTAAAATACACTGTGTGGGTTTTTATAGTCTGATTCGCTTGGGGTACCAAGACACCCCATTTCTAAATTGTCTTGGTGATGGCAGCGTTATTTTGATATTTGTTATATCATTATAGTCAATTGCGGGTGGTATTAAGGGTGGATATTTTATTTTAGGGCAGACAGATAGTGAATTTTAACCCTTTTACCACCAGAACCAAGTCACACGCACGCTTGGAGTAGAGTGCGTTCGTGACAAGGTGTGCATTTTTCAAATTGGAATTTTGACATGTTAAAAAGTCTGCCCACATATCCTATTTCGGGTATCTACTAGACCCCTCAAGGTATTTGAAATGATGGTATTTCAACCCTTTCCACACACTAATTTTAGCACCAGCCTTTGTCAAACTTTTTGGTAGTAATTTTTTTTGTATTTTTTTTTACACACGTACTTAAAGTATGAATTTACCGCTCCTGGTATATGTCACTGTCAAACAACAACACCCCAATATGTGTTCAGCAGCATCTCCTGAGTACAGTGATACCCCACATGCATGGGTTTGTTGGGTTATTTGGGAGGTTAAAAGGCCGCCTTTGCTAGGTGTGTATTTTTTTGCCATTTAGACATCTGGTCAGTCCCATATTTGGGACATCTTTGAAGCCGCCAATTCAATTTACCCCATCAAATCATACATTTTGTAAACCTAGGCACCCTATGGGCATATTCCATGCAGGAAAGATATAGTGTGAATTTTAGGACTTGCTCATTTTTTTTAATCACACTGATTAGTGAGCTGGGCTCCATTGACCTTGCATGGTTCAATGAAAAAGTAAAAAGGTACAAATACTTCCCCTGCACGCACTGCAGCTCCCTCAACTCTCCTCAAAAATGTTCAGGTAATCAATGCATCAACAATTGGGCGCATGAACATATGGGGAAAAAATGATAAAACAATAGTATAATATATTCAAATACTAATAGTATGTGTGTGATAAGGTTGCACTCACAAGTAAACCATAAGTGGCTCATCAAGGTCAAAGGTGGCAAAGTGTCTATATATTAATATATTCTTATAGAATTACATTTATTTATGCACATATATACAGGATTGTTATTTGTATTAAGATAACATCTATCTATTTAAAATTGCTCCATTGATTTTACACATAGCTATTACATACATAATTTTAATATTTATTGTGTACTTCTGGACACTATATTACACATCGTAGGGGACATATTCTTATGGTCATTGTCTGAGATTTAAAGATTCATCTGAAAGTTGAATTTATTTATTTTAGTTCATCTTGCTTTGGAGAAGAACCATAGATTCACAACATTATCCTCTATTACTTGGTGATATCAGAGATCTTTCCTATGTAAAGTAAAGAGACCAATACAAAACAGTATTTTAACTTGGTTGGTTGTTCCGTCTTCTATTCTTCTGCCTGAGCGCATTATCTGCCGGTACGTTGTGGGGAAGATGAGGGATGGCATACGTAGGACGTGTAATGTGAGTCAAACATAAGAAACTACTCCCCCCTCCTGCCTGGTCTCAACACAAGAACTTTATTGATAAACTCAAGCGGAGACACAGATTTGACAGATCCTCTGGGTGATAGAACTGACAACACTGAACAAACACAATCTCGGAGTGACAGCACGGCAGGACATGACGTAAGGACATTATACAGAACACTACAAAAACGGAACAGCGATACGAAGACACGCAGACTCTGCAGAACTTCATTGGATTTTATTTTTGCATTTAGACATTTTAAACATTTTCTCCTGAGGAAGCCAATATATTTGTTTTGTGAAACGCATTGAGATATCGAAGAAATAACGGACGTTTACCACCATTCAGATTCGGTTGGGATGTTTCCCTGTCTAAGTGCATATGCATAACTTTTACCGGTTATGCCAACCTTTTTGTAAGTTTTCTTGCTTTTATATTAAAGACATATAAAAATATATACTGCACCATTTTGGGTTTCCATCTGTTTTATAGATTTTAAAGGAAGTAATAAAAACACTTTGCCACCTTTTACCTTGATGAACCGCTTATGATGTTTTACTTGAGTGTAACCTTATCACACACATACTATTAGTATTTGATTATATTACACTATTGTGTTTTATCATTTTTTCCCCATATGTTCATGCGCCCCATTGTTGACGTAATGGTTGAATGCAGTACCTGCATTCAACCTGCCAGAGGAGCTGCTTGTTGACGCCATCTTGTGAGGCTATCGGGGTAGGGGGGTTGTGTTGCTACATGCCTCGATATTGAAACATGTCAGCAACACCGTTTATGCTTTGATTAATGGTTTTTCCTAATTTGTTTATGATTCTGATCGCTTCCTAAGCTGCCGATCGCAGCGTTATTACATTGCACTGCACGGGCTTTGTCGTTAAGGGGTTAAGCAAGTAGAATGGGACAAGGGAAATGTGGAATCTTTATGGGTTGATATCAGCTTGGGGTAAAAAAAGGAAATCAGCACCACCTAATTTTAATACTGATGGGGAAGTACAGCTGTTAAAACAAATTGAGAAAGCTACACATCTGGGTAACATGTTAATTATTGGAGATTTTAATTACCCAGATACAAATTGGGACAGATGGACTAGTAGTTCTGCAAGGGGATTCAGGTTTTTGAACCTGTTAAATGACGCCATGTCACAACTGGTACAAGCATCAACTAGAAAGGATTCTTGTCTGGATCTTGTTATAACAAACGATGCTGATCGATTGTCAAACATTCAAGTAGGGGGAGCACTTGAGTAATAGTGATCACATATGGTGTCTTTTTGAAATAAACACAAAAATATAATTGCACATGGGAAATAACTAAAGACATATAATTTTACAAAGGCCAATTTCATAAGATAAGGGCAGCTTTCAACATATTGACTGCATAATCTTTAGGTGAAAAATCATCCTTTAAACACATATTAGAAAGGTACACTTCAGTATGTACCACTGGGTAATAAATATAAAAGAAACAGATTGTAACCAATGTGGCTTAGTGGGAACGTAAACCAAGAAATTAAAAATAAGAAAATGGCTTTTAACGCATTTAAATCAGACAAATCAGAGGCATCTTATATAAGATATAAGGAAGCCGATAATGCATGCAAAAAGGTGATTAGATGGGCTAAACTAGAAAATGAGAAAGTGATAGCCAAAGAGAGCAAAACAACCCCCCAAAAAAGTACATAAATTTAAAAAAAAAGTGAATAAAACAGCAGAAACTTTAAATAACTTTTTCCTCAGTATATATTAAGGATGAACCTATGGCAATGGATATTCAAATGATTACTGCAAAAAATTGCAGACAAATTGTGATTGGATGACTCAGGACAAGGTGCTGAAGCAACTAAAGAAAGTTAATGTCAACAAAGCTCCGCGGCCTGGCAGTATTCTCCGACGAGTACTTAAGGAGCTGTTGTGGTCGTGGCCTGGTTTATGCAAAATTATGCTAATATTTCAATACACAATTTAGACGAAACACATCTAACAATACAACAATAAATTTGATTCAGGAATACAGTTAAATTATGTAAAGACTAATACCAACAGATGTTATGATATATAATAATATACTTTATCAATACCTCTAGCGGTAAAAACAATATATCGAAAAAGGTTACCATAACAAAGTTACAGACAGTCAACAATTATATTCTAATAACATTGTAATAACATATGTACTTAACTTCAGAGAGTATCAGCATATCAAATGACTCCTTTGGTGTTCAGTTTTCAAAATGGAAGATAATAAAGTGTTGCGCAAAAATTAATAATAAACTTTAAAAGTGACCATTAATTGATTTATCACCAAAAATGCAAAAATGTGTCATAAAAAAATACAAATGATACATATATTGCTTCTCAATTGCCAAATTGGATCTCCATCCGTTGTGTCAAAATGACATATCAACATGTGAAAAACACGATAACAACACGGAACGAAAAGTACGAAATGGAGAGGCAGAAAGGTAAGATATACAGACGTTTTTAATGTTTAAAAAATGCATTATGCTCACATTTAAAATCTGTCTCTCGCGTATCTGAGTCTCTCTGATTCAGGCGGCGTCCGGGTACAACGCGATGACGTCAACACCCAAACGCTTTTCGCCCAATCAGACTTCTTCAGTGGCGTGTCGACTTGTTCTCTCCACCCTCCTTAAATACTTTGTTCCGTATGTGTTGTGTTAATCATCTCAAGTTGAATTGTATCGTGGTAAATTGCAATGATTCAAATAGAAGTCTGATACAGAGTAAAAATCAATTTAGAGCATACTCTATACTAGTACGAGATGTATGGAAACAGATATATACAGAATCAATCAATTAGCAGCATATCAAATGTTAATCCAAAAACATAAAATCAATTATATAATTTAAAGTGCATCTTATGTAAATTTTAAATCATGATTCCATAAAACAATCTAAAAAATATCTAGATTATACAATAGATATATCAAAAATATATAAAATCAGTAGACATAATAAATATATATATCAATATATAAATATACAAAACCATATACATATATATACCGTATTGGCCCGAATATAGGCCGCACTATAGGCCTATATTCGGGGTCTAGCGCCCGACGCCCGGGACATGCGTATACAACTTCCAGTGTCGGCACCCGCAAGACACCCGGGAGTCTGCTCTGGCAAGCCGGGGGGGTGACAGAGTGGCAGCATATCTCGGGGGAGGGAGGACAGAGTGGCAGCATATCTCGGGGGGGGGGGGACAGAGGAGGTAATGCACCGCCACCGGGTTAAACTGTGTGAACCTCCACAATTCAGATTAGAGGAACGCGGAAGAGGGTGTGGCAGAAGCCCACCAGGGGACCAGAATAATGAAGATAGATTCACTGCACCTCTCTTTATATGTACTCTGGATTCTCTGCGCGCTTCTACAAAAGTGTGGAGTCACAAGGACACGCTCTCCACATTCTGCCTTTTGGGGAGAGGGTATGTCTGGAGGATCCGCCTGGAGTTCAGCGGGAGACCATGACACAAGAAGCGGACTTAGAAAGAAGACATAAGATCAAGAAGATAAATGCAATAAAAGATGAGCGTCAGGGAGACAGAGACATGGAAGGTAGGGAGACATTCAGGGAGGGCATGAGAGAATGAATTAGAATGTAAGAGAATGAGAGTGTTAGTGAGAGTGTGAGAGACAATAAATTTCATTTCTGAATGTAAAATGCCTCCAAATTTTCATCTGAACCAAAAGGGCACAAAAAAATGGATCAAAATGAAATGAAAAATTCATCTGAATCATTTTTGGTCCATTTGCACAAGCTGCTTTTGGCACGTTATTTTATTTAAATCATATAAACGAGAAACAAAGCAACTGAAGAAAAGAAAAGCTTCACCCCTTAGCCCTGTGTTTGTAGCACAACAAAAGGTTGTAGCTGTACAGAAGGACACCTTTTTAATGTAGCAAAAGGTGTCCTTCTGTAGTTTTACAGTTTTTACAAAAATTTTTGGTTAAATGACTTGTTAAATTAGCTGTTCTCATGGCAGACGTTGTGATGTGATTAGGTGATGTTGTTTACTGCTTATGTGCATTTTGACTGACAGTCCTTCATTTGCTTTTAGTCAGGGGCATTGAATTGCTCTGTACATACGGTGTGCAAAGTGACCATGCTGTAGTTTCTGATTATGACTTTAGTCAGCTCAATTGAATCTAGGCCCTTCTACCATGTCTTGAATCAAACACATACAGTTTATGAACTCTACACCACCACATGTTCAGTTACCCTATATTAACTAATTGCACAATAGTTATAAAATATCTCTCTTATCTGTCTATTAAGCTGTCAAGAAAAATATTTCCAAACCGTAGACCTAGTCAAAGTGCCCCTTAAACAGGTTCTTACAGAGTTCTATATATTTCACGCTAAAGGGACTCGTTGTACCCGTTCAGAAAATGTTGCCCTATCTGCAGGACCCAAACTTTTTGGTTTGATCATATAAGCATTCCAAGAGCATCAAAATTCACTTTCAAATAATACATTTGCAAGCATATTAACTACAATTGAATTCACTGGCTTTTGTTGTTCCACAGAGCACCCTTATAAACCTTAAAAGTACATGGCTTGGTCTTTATTGATCCAGCCAATCACAGCAGCCATGCCAATAACAGAAAGAATGTTATAAATACAAAACAATAAAATAACAGTTTATGGTATAAGTGATGAATCATGGATCGGGGATAGGGTACTGGTGATGTAGATGTTATACCATATCTCACAAAAAAAAGAATATTCTAGTATAATGTCACAGTGGTTAAATAGCAAACTTTGGTTGGTCCAAAGGCAGGTGACCACTAATGTTTAATGCGATACATTTAAGGCTACATCAAGGGTCACATCAAGAACCAGGATGTATAATTTTACATCGTATTTTCACATCATATCGATCAGCAGATATTAAATTATTAAGTATAAACAATTACGGTTCAGTCTAACTGGGAACGACACCAGATTGCTTCTTACACTAGCTCTTTTCAAGATCCTTATTTCTCCCATAGATATAAAACAACTTGAATACAAATCAGCAGTCTTTAGTAATGTTTTGTACTTTCAATTTGTTGCTTGCCAGGCCCATTTTGATTTATAATGCTTGGCGACAAATGGCTAAAACTTTTTTCTTGAGGTGGCTGCATCACTTCTGTGCATAACATACAAAGACTCCATGTGCTATGAAAAATTCAGCGGATGGACCTGAGAACAATTAAATAACAAACAACCAACCTTCATCTAGAAAGTGAGGTAAGGAGGTAAGATATAGTCCACATACAACTGTTTAGAAAAAAAATAAAGGACAAATAATGACAAAAAAAATTGGTGTTTCACTTTTACAATTTAATCCTTAGGGTGCTTCTACCCGTGTGATATAGAGCTGGCCTAAAAGTACAAGAGTGCTATCTCTCACCACAAAGAAAACATTTCTGTTGGGGGGGGGTCGCCAGTCGGTTCACTTTTAAAAAACAATTAACTTGACATAATCCTACTAAAATCAGCCCTGTTTTCTAGATGTGCGTATTCAGATTAAATGTGCCAATTTTGTCAATTTGTACTAATGTCCAGAAATGACCCCCCCCCCAACGAAAACCAACAAAAACAAAGCAGGGAGCTTTGAATTTGTATCTGTGTTACCATGGGTTGGTCTTGTTATATAGTTCACTGTGTGCAGGGTTGTTTGAGGGTTAGCACACAAAAACGTTTGTGTCTCTGCTAGTCTACTCTATGTTGTAAATAAAAGCAAGTGTGTTCACAGCAGCATTTGTCGAGTTGCGCTTGGCATTCTTCCATGTTTTCTCCCTCTTCATATTGCTGTGGAGCAGCATTTGCCTATAGCAGCACAGGACATTATATCTTGCATTACTCGTCTCCAAGTACTTTTTTACTTTTTACTATTTGTAGAATGAGAGTGTGAGAGAGTCAATGAGGGTGAGTGACAAATGGATTTTTTTTTCCAAATGGTAAAAGCCCTCCGTATTCCATCCAACCTAAAGGGCAGGACACTAAATTTGTTGTCCGAAAATGAATGGATTAAAAACAAAATAAACAACGTGTCCAAATTGCGTTTGGTCCATTTTCTACTGTTTACCTATAGGAAAGCCCTATATATTGTACACGAAGGGTTAGGCTTTGGTTAGACATAATATCTCCAAACAAAATTGCACCTAAAAAATCAAGCTATTAGGTATCTTCAAATACTATGCTAAAAGCTGTGATGTTGGCAGTTCCACTGATACACCACTAACCACATTAATGAATGATGGCATGTAGATAGTTGATCTACAGAGAGAATCTTATTTTAACCTTCCTAGTAAAATACGTTAGGTCTTTGTAATGCTCGGCAAATTTTAGATTTTTTGTTCAGGCTACAGGGTTGGTAACATAGATTGAACCTGTTTATGTTAACAGTTGCCTTTTCAGCAGCGGCTTTTTTTGTATCATGTATGCTTTCATTCTGGGCTAACCTTCTCTAGACCTTTCTCTTTTAATCAGAGCATGCAATTTTTTTAAAGGTTCTGGGAAGCTGTGCAGCCTTTGCATCCACAACACCACGTATTGCCAAATCAATTTGTGTGAATTTATAGATAAAAGCTAGCAGAAGCTGGAGGCTTTCCAACTAAATTAGCTACAAGTTTCAATGAAAAGGAAATCTTAACACTTCACAGGCAAAAGCATTAAGAAAAAAAAATAAACAGTTGTGTGAGAAAAATCCATCAGTGTTTATATTTGGTTTTGTTGTCCCCATATTGCTTAAACAGTTCTGCAACAGTATGACTTACTAAGAGTAGATCTATAGAGTTAAAGGGGCCATGTCCCAATTTTTAGCATTCCTTAATTAAAACTGCCTATACCTTTTTCTTTGCCAATCAGGAGGGGTGTTGCTAGGTTAAATAATGATCTAAGGCTAGGCTAGGCAAAATCATTTAATCACTCAATAATATGTTATCTCATTATATCTTGCGCTATGCAGGAAAGCCTGCTAACTACTTTGTCCTAGAACTGGCTGAGCCTCAGAAGAATGCTAGCTGAAGTGGTTCGTAGCTCCAGCGATTTGGGACTGAAGTATACTATATGACAAAAAGTATGTGGACATCGGACCATCTATACACCTATAGGCACTTGGAGGACATCCCATTTCAAATCCATGGGCATTAATAAGAATTGACCCACTTCCCACCCTGGTGGCTTTAACAACCAATATTCTGGGAAGACTTTCAACAAGACTTTTGGAGTGTGTCTGTGAGAATGTTACTGTTATGTGTTTGCTAATGCAATGAGTATGGATGGTTATGTTAATTGCTTAATAAATTCCGTATTTACTCTTGGCAAAAAATGTTTTAACGCCGCTTTTCTATTGTGCTTAAGCACATTTTAAATACCCAACTTTGCAAAGGTTTATATAGACTACTCTATCTAAAAATAAGTTGTTTTTAATATTGGCAACTAGACATCTCAAGGGAAGTAGTATTTTGTTTTCACATTTTACTCACATTTTTAGACAGCTCATCCTTGGAAACATCAGAGTTACTTTGGTAAACATTTAAGGAACTCATAGTCAGTCCAAAAATGAAAATATTTCATGCTCTATAAAATTATATTAATATATGAAAATGGAAAGGCTGGTCTGAAATATCCTAGACAAAAATAATAAAATAGTGTTGGGTAACACTTAACTAAACTTTTTCATGGATGTCCTTACTTGGGCCGGTATTTTTCTGTGTGCCGAGACTCCTGTATCTTTTTTTTCATAACACTCTAGTGTTGCCTCTCACGGCCAGACCACGGATCAGATAGGGCAGTACTATCCTCAGCTGATCTCATACATCCCATGCGTGAAGCCATGTGTTTGCAAAAATAAGACCACATTCTGGGCCTTTTTAGTCATATACAGATTCCCTATTGGAAATGTGGATGTGGGACCATACTTACACAATTACATTAAGTAAAACAAAATAATGATGAGGGGTTTTAGTACGTGGTACTTACATATTTAATGCTTTATTGAAAAAAATGGTAGGCAGGATGGTAAGAGTTACCCTTTAAGCAACTTCATTGATCTATTGTATTCCACATTTGAAACCCTGAGACTCATTATGTTCCTGCTCTCTACTCTTCATTGTTATAATGTATATTGTAGTCTAGAAAGAGCCAAAGAATTATCAGTAATTCACCTCACAGCAATCTTTTTAGGCTGAAGTCCATAACTAAGGTTCAGGGTTAACTAAGAATTTTGGCTTGTAGAAAGGGGGAAACATTCGCTTTCCTTTATCCAATTAATAGAGATTTGGGTAGGAGTTAGATGCACTGCATGGGGCACCAAGCAAATCCCAGACAAAAGTCTACAGTTTTGTGATTTAAGCTATTGCAGTTGTGAGCAATTTCAGCATCAAGAGAATGTCTTTTTGGCTCATGTGGAATTATCAGCACGTGTGGTTAATAAGCATTTGAGAAGGACCAGCTGTATCACTGTCTACCACTATATACTACCATACAAATAATGGAAGACGATACAGAGAACTGGAATTAGGCTCATCCAGACCCTGAAAACAGAAATTATTAATTGGAGGCAACAGTTAACATTTTGATGAAAAAGGCATCCCTAGTTGTATAAAGGCAGAGGTATCTGTAATGTAAATTACTAATTAAATGAGAAGAAATGATTTGTAAAGTTTTAAACATTTTACACAATGTTAACATTGTAATCCGTTAGAATGTGACTGTTATTATGTAGGGATATTTATCAAATAGTCACTGCAAGTTTTTTTTTTAAATTCAAAGATGGCAGATAAAATGAGAAAAACATAATTAGATATGGATAACCCGGTTCATTTTATAGCCTGAAGGGGCAAAACATCTCATCATAGGTACTTTACACAGAATCCAAACTCTCTTAGATCAATGGACCGTTGACAAAGGTAGTGTATCAAAGAGTTAGAAAAACAGATTGTAAACCATGAGCTGAGGTGTGTGGAGCAGTAGTCAATGGCTATCAAACATTGGGAATGGAACTCAATGGAGTACAAAGGAATGTATGTGTGGCAAATAGTGTGATTTTAAGTGTCACCCCTTATCCCATACATGGTGGTAGTCTGAAGCTCCCTCTTTCAGCAGTCTCAGAACTAAAGCTTTCTTTAGTGCAGTAAGGATGCCCAGCAAATTACTCTACTGTAATCCTTGTATGTTTAACCCTGTGAGAGTTGAACTCAGCACTTACTCGTAGACACCTTATCACCATATCTCCCTTGCTGGCTGTGTAACCCTGCTGCTTGATATCATGTGGTAAATTGTCGACAGTAATAAGCAATTACTACAGTATATATTGTCTAGTTTGAGTCTTTATTTGTTGGCTCCCGCAGCCAGCTTCCTACTGTTCACGCAGTGCATTGGTTTCTATGAGACTCTATGGAGATTCTGGGGGAGTGAAACAGACCTGAATTAAGCTTCACTTTTGCACCTCTGTTTCGCTTGCATATAAGGGCACCATTCCCATCACACTTGTCATCAGGGTGAGGGTGATGGGAGGTGTAGCCAATCAAGGTGTGCTGGTCCGTTTATAAAAATATATATATATTTAATATAGTGTCTGTTTTTATTTATTTTTAATTATTTTTGTTGGGGCGCAGAGGTTTAACAGTGTGTGGGGGCACCTGTGACATCACAATACTGTAGTAGCAGGTAAGATGGTTGCCAAATGGCAATGAAATGGTTACACATACATGTGTGCCTTCCATTATAGACGTTTAAACAAGGAAGCTCTGATTGTTGAAGTGAGAAAGTTGACAGTCTGTCCACAAGATCTCTCTGTAGAGTGTCTGACCCCTGCCAGGAAGTGGTGTATGGAGCTGACAGCAGATTTCACTGGGAACCTTTTTCTTTTCTAAACAAACTGCCTCTGCATGCTGTCACTTTACCACCCTGTAGGAACAATTGTCATGTAAGAATCAGGCATTTTAAAATAATAATAATAATAATAATAATAATGCAGTTATTAAGGGGAGGGGGCTGGTACTGGTTGAGAGGCTAAGTCTAAGGTAGAGAAACTAGTATTTATGGTGCAGTCTTCTGAGGAAATGAGAAAAGATAAAAAAAAAAGAGAAAGAGACCCTTTCACTAAAAAGAATACTCAAGATGAACTGTAGCTGGGTGAGGATCTAATCTGTAATCAGTATCCGGCACAGTAGGCATTCTTGGTCATTGGGTGCACATGTAGATGTTATATCCAGTGCTGAATATTCCAAATCCCTTGCGTATAAAAAAAGGCCTCAAGTAAGTCTTATCGAAGTCTTGGTGTTAGTTGAGAGGCACATGACTGTTGGTGGGTTGCGCAACATGGATGATCTTGAGGTTTCAAATTATTTTGTTTTATATAAAGGAAGTGTATATAATATTAGTATAAAATGTATGTTGATAATAAATAGTACTTTTGTGTGTGTGTATATATATATATATATATGTATATGCATATACATATATTTGGTATTATAAAAAATGACTAAAAAATATAAATACGTAAGTAATATAAATTATTTATAAAAAAAATAATTGGAATGAGCTTTTTACATTTTAGCAAAGGGTATAAGTACATAATTACAGTTGTACTGCAGAGGCCTAGAGGATAAATGTCTGGTAAGAAGAAAACAAATGATGTAAAACAGAAACTATAAAACAAAAAGAGGCACAGAGAACACGGGGCCTAAAATCCAACTCCTTCAACTTTCTATTGTATTTACCAAACTGCTTCATGTAGGCTCTCTGTTCATGGCACCACACTGATTATGCACTTAAAACAACAAAAATACCCTCTTTATTTAATAAGTGGGTGCAATACTTACTGAAAGAAGAGCGTAAGCATTTCTGGCAATGATTCTTTGCCCTGAGGTCTTCTATCACTCCTGGTCTAGCCAAGAAAAGCCAACCATGGCTCACATCATACCTAAGTTAAGAAAAGGCACATTTAATCTGCAACATGAACAATCAGAGAATGCCAATGCCCACTGAAACCATGTTGTAGGAAACACATGAAAAAATGTGTATGCTTTCTACATAAGTTCTTAACAGAATCTCTAACTGAACACTGATTCTAAATAAATGTAATAATTCCTAAGGCATGCTGATTTACTGCTACTCTGTTTTGTAAATTTTCCACCAGTTCCCACCAGGACTGGGAAAAAACTCAAAGCAGATCGTAATGAATTTTCTGTCTGTGTGTGTACATATGCATTCTTCTGAACCATTTGTAATTGTTAGGGTAGGAACCACATATTGCATACATGGTTGGCAAACTAGGCTAAAAAAGCCAAACACATATCTCAAAAGTGGTGACACTCATTTCCAACACCTCTGCTGCAGTCCTTGTAATACACTAAAGTAGTCTCCAATCTACAGCCTCTCCAATCTACCCTACAACAGTACATTTTCTGCACTAAAATAAACTATTAATTAACTTGCAGTATTCATACCTGGGAACTTTCCAGGTTTGTTTCCCGCTGCGGTCAGTGGGAACTCCCACCCGACGTCAGCAGGAACTTCCATTAACATCAGCGGGACCACCCACCAACATCAGTAGGACATCCAACGGACGTCACGGCCCGCTGGCGTCGGTGTGCTGTCCTGGCCGCGTCCCGCAAGGGAAGGCTCCGGGTAGCCGGAGCCCAGAAGTTCCCAGGTATGGCAGTATTGTATATGAGTAATGAGCATCAATCTCAGCCTCTGCTAAACTATCACTGTCTCACACTCCAACTCCCTGTTCTGCACTCCAATCAGTCTGTAACATCAGCACATTTATATATTTAATGTGTGTCCCTTCCACTGATATGTTCCCTCTTATACACAGTCCCTCTCACTTTACCTCATCACGGAGCACCAAAATGGCTTGCAATGGCATCAAAATGGCTTGTAACGGGGGCTACACATGAGAAGGAATCTAACGAATCAAAAAAAAATGAGTTTTCTCTAGTTTCCCAGGAGATTGCCCTCGTTTTCGTTGATTCGTATGAACGCACGAAACATGCAATTTTTTCATACAAAACCGAATGCACAAGTCTAATATACAGGTTTGTCTATTGGAGAAGAAATAGTACAACTTTTTAAAATTTTCAGCAAAACAAGCCAAACCATCTCTGGGGAATAATTAATCAAGATATTTTATCTCCAGTCATTTTATTTTTAGATATTTTTACACACATTCAACAACATACATAAAAAAAACAGACAAATAGGCTAATGTTAGCACTTGACATTTAGCAGATCCGAAAACTGATCTATTTTAACATTTTGGCACAAGATTTCTTATTTTACCTAATGCACAGTTGGACTAAGCTTGGGGGAAGGTTGTTTAAATGTCTACCAAGTTGATTTTTTTTAACTCAATGAAATGTTCTTAAAATAGCTATTGCTGGCATAGCTCAAACTGTCTTCAACACAAATTGATACTGTAGTCTCACAGGCGGGAGTGGTATATATTTAATCAAACAATAAAAGCAACTGTGTTTCACTCTGCGTTTCACTCTGCCCACTCCAAGATAATGGCATGTAAGCGTGTTTAGTGTGTTACTGGCATTTACTGCTCCTGGCAGTGTCTCAATCATGACTCCTGTTTCTAGGTTATAATGTTTTGGTAGTTTGCAAGCGTCTTCCCCAATACTTTAAGAATAAAATGTAATACAACCAAAGGTTTGTGTAATACATTTAATCAAATTGTGTTGAAATTAATCAAATTATGGGTTTCATGTGTTGCCTTACAACCAGTGGCGGAACTACCGGGGTTGCGACTGCGACCGGGCCCTGCGGTTCTGCCAGTCAGGGGGGCCCAAGGGGTGCCGAGCGCCCTTCTGTCTCCTCTGTTCCCTGCCACCGCCGCCGGCCTCAGCGTTGCCCCGACTGCAGTGCTGGGAACGTGAGGCCTCGCGCCCCACCACAGGACTGCACGGTAAGTGACCTACAAAGGGGGGTAGGGAGAGGGTAGATAGTGAGAAGGGGAGTGGGGGGTAGTGAGAGGGTAGATAGGGAGACGGGGTAGTAGGAGGTAGATATAGAGGGTAGTGAGAGGTAGATAGGAAGCGGGTAGTGAGAGGGTGAATAGGGAGAAGTATAGATAGTGAAGGGGTAGGAAGGGATGGAGGTAGTGAGAAAATTGGGGAGAGGTAGATATATTGAGAAGAGGTAGGAGAGGTAGATAGTGCAGTGGTTGGAGTAGGAAGGGTAGATAATGAGGAGGTAGTGAGAGGGTAGTGAGAGGTAGGTAGGAGGTAGATAGTGAGAAGGGGTTAGGAGAGGTGAATATGGTGACGAGAATAGAGTAGGAGGGTAGATAGTGAGAAGGAGGAGGGGTAGTGAGAGGGGTAGATTGGGGGGGTCCTTAACAGATTCTCGCACCGGGCCCCTGAGGCTTCTAGTTACGCCCCCGCTTACAACATAATATTATTCATTAGTGATTTTTACTGTATGTAGTACCCAGTATGTATAATTTTATTGGAAATATTTGCATGTTGTAAATGTAGGAGAAAAACGTACTGTCCATTAGCCGAAGGTTGCTAGGCATAAGTATCATATTTGCCATGTCAGCAATTTAGAAGTGTTTAGATTGTACTCGTAAGGAAGCAATTTAGTAAATTGCCCTTGCACAGAAACTATGCACAATATTTTGTAGAAGTAACATCAAAAGGCAAAAAGTAGTCTGAGAAATAACAACCAGGAGTATGTAATCTGCAAAACAAAACATCTCCTGCCAACTTTTTATCAGGTTTTGCAGAATGTAGCAGAGGACTTTGTGGGGAGATGTTACCAATATGAGGCATACTGATGCTTTAGTAATAAAGCTAAGAAATTGAGAAAACATTAACATTCCTACAGAAATTGGTATAAAATTGAGTAACATTTCACCTTAGCAAACAAATGCTGTTGTATAAATAAGAACTGTAAAGAATTGTTACATCATAGTTACATCATAGTGCCTCTATCTATCTATGTTGGTGTTCATGTATGTATGTATGTACATGAGCATGGATGTGTAATTGTGTGTGTGTGAGCATGGATGTGTAATTGTGTGTGTGAACATGGATGTGTAATTGTGTCTGTGAGCATGGATGTGTACCATATGTATGCCAGAGTTTATGTTGGAAGGGGGTGCAAGGGGCACAGGAGGCACAGACAAGCTGTTGAAGTTGGGAGGCCCTGGGGCAATTTTGGGCCCTGTGGTTTTCAGTTACACCCCTGTATGTGTGTGTATGTATATATATATATATATATGATATATAATATATTATATATAATAATAATATATATATATATATATACTGTCTAAATATCAGAGATAAACATCTACATCCACCAGACAAGCCTGGAGGCTTGCTTTTCCCACAGAAATATTATAGGGTTACCACCACTGCAAGGGATTCTGGTTAGGTATATGCAAACAAGGCTAACAAGGAGGACATTTTTTCCTCCCTATATCCACTTTATACATAGATGACTTTAGTCCAAATGTCATCTGTACTAGACAACCTTTAGACAAAGACCAGGAAAGAGGTGCAATAGCCAGATTACCATTCATCCTTAGTGAGACTCATCAGCATGAGATTGGATAATGTTTTATAGCTTAAGGCTTGGTGTAGTATGTGATTATATTAGTCATTTTGAATTTGGGTATACATTCTGTTAATTTTCTGAAGGCATTACTACATGGTTTGCTCATAGGGTAACAGCTTGTTAAGTTAGCGTGAGAAAAATTGTGTTTTTATGTGACAAATAAGAGTTTAGTAAATTAACAACCTGGGCTAGTCCAATTTTTAAAAATTACAGAGGGTTATAATAAAGAGCTCCAGGCAAAATCATTATGTTAGAGGATGTGTGATATAGTGAGTGTGTTAAAGTGAGGTTGTATGCTATTGTGAGAGTGAGTGTGTGTCTGAGCTAGTGCATATGTTTGTTATGGGGGGTATTTCGGCTTTAAATGTCCTTGGGCCACATATGTATTTTATAAAATAAACGCAATTTTGCTCCACTAGTGTTATATTAGCAAATAAATATGTTTATAATAATGTAATAATGTTTTTAAAAGCATATCAGGGCTAGTTTCAGAAAGCCCATTTCTGTACCAAAAAGCCTGATCACTACCACAAATTCTGCATTTTGGATATAGTGAATATGCTGAGATTTTGCAAGATCCCCACATGATATAATAAAAAAATGTTCGTCATACATTTCTAAAAGAAACAATATAATGGAATAAAGTCAATGTTTCTAAGATGATTGCTCCAAACCTAGCATTACCCTGCTGTATTTTCATTTGCAACTTACTGAGGCCTATTGAAAGAAAACAAAATAATCCAGTTACAGTATATATATAGAAGGGCGGAATAAAAAGTCATCGTGCCTAAATTAATCCCTTGTACCTTATAATATCAGTCATATTATTTTTCATGTACGTTTGACAGTATTACATTGTTGACTTTAACAGAAGCTCTTACATGCAAACTGGTTAATGAAATCAGGAGAGCAATTTCCTTGAGCGGGGAATGAAAATCGTAATGTGAGACTATGTCTGGAAAGCGAAGCCACAGGGAGCTAAAAACTGAAGGCCGGACAGTACAACCCTTCTAGCACCAGCAAAAATGGGGGCCAGACCTCAAATGACACGGTACTACTGTTTTACGAACGCAGTCCTTAACCATAACTCAGTGTGTCAGATTATTTTATGCTATCGAAAGTGTGTTTAGAAAAGCAAGAATAGAGTAACAGCCCCATTTTTGTCTATGGATAATTTCTTCATTGGTAGCCTTTGGTGGTGGAGTGAACATGTTTAAAAATTTAGCCTAAAGACTACCTCTCAAATGTTTCTCTTAAGGGGGGGCTGTGCCTCTTTGTGACCAAAACCCTATGTCCCTCTTTTTCAAGAGCTGGTATTTATGAGGATATTACAGTGCTCCACAACAAAATAATAATGTGTATTTACACAGCAGGAAGCACACCTCTAAATCAGATTGTATCTTGGACATGTTGAAAATAACATACTCAACAAATGCCAGCAAAATGTCAGTAAGACATTTAATAAGTCTTAGTGATGCTGTGCTCCCTTGTCACACATGCATTTACACTCTCTAAAATGAAAGTTGTTGTTTATAATAGACAGATATATACCGAAGAAACAGCGTTTTTGGCATATAGTGCTCAAATCCTGGGTGTCAGTCTACAGAGTCCTATTGTGTCACTTTGTGGGTTCCTCTTACCACCTTAATCTAACTTCCTCTGTCTCTCATTAGCTACAAGAGCCAGACCCACTATGACTTGAGAATAAAGCTGGTGGTAATACTCTATCTAGAATTTAGACAGTTTTACTTTCCCCGTTTCCAGAGCCTTTTAAGGTGGACTCTCTTTACCCCTCTTCATCTTTTATGAGATTCTCTAGCGACTTCTTGTTGCTTTTCAACTACTATTTTGTGCAGTATCCAAAAATGAGACGTGGTGTAATTTGTGTGTTTTGGGGGGTGTCATGGATGGAGGTCAAACAAAATTTTCCGTTGTATTTTTGACCTCCTTAATAGAAAACTACAGAATATAAAATTGTCTCTACAAATTGTTTTAGGACAGTAATTCTGCTATGAATCCAAAAGCAGCTCCAAAAGAGGTAAAATATTTACAATACAATAGGGGGCACCAAATGCAAAATGTAACACTGCTTATGGCACCAAATGCAAAATTTAACACTGCTTATACACTGATCCTATAATGAGCAGTGAGTAGGCTAGTAATATTGCAGAAAACAAAAAAACATTGAATAATAAGGTCTATTGACTAAGTGTAAAACTGGGTAAAAGGTTAACCCTTTGACTGCCAGGAGGATGGGCAGAAATAATCACTGTGCATTCCCTTAGCACTTAAAAGGTGCAAATTGTGTGGGGAGACGGTATTTCCATGGCCCATCCAGATCCATGTCGAAAGATTCCTTTCCCTCAACATCCCAGACACCTAGAGAAGGAGTCGTTCAAAATATAACATAAAAAAAGAACCAAAAAAATCCACTCAATGGCTGTGGATTAAATAGCAGTCGCTGGTTGCATGGGATTGTATATACACTATATGGAGAATACTATTGGGACCCAATTCTAAATTTTTGAAGATACAAATAAATTTAAATAGTAAGATATTCTGTCTTTTTTCAACTTAAAATGGTTATCCTTGGGGGGGGGGTTTCGGTAGGTGGTAAAGAGGGAATGTCTAATTAAATGTTTCATAGCATAATCTGGAATCTAAATTTTCAGCCACTATCACCGCTCCTAAAAACAAAATTCAAAAACATAAGATTAAAAAAGATTCTGTTATACTCCTATCTCTACTTGCATTATGGCCATATCTAGGAACTCTCAGTTTCGAGGTCAGTTTCTTCTTTATCAAGGAAGCTGTCCCCACCGACCTTCATCACATGCTACACCCACTAAAAGCTATCTGGGGTTAACCCCACCCTTTTATTTGGCTAACCACACCCCTTTACAAAGACATGCCTCCAGGAGAGTGAGAGTAACCATTTGCTATCTATTTTGAAAGATTAATGTAATACTTTTGCAGAGCTTTTATTTGAGTAAGTGAGTCAGGAAAATACATGTTATTAATTTTGATATACATATTGATTTAATATTTTAATACAATTTAAATAAATCAAAGTAAAATATAATATTGCCTTATGTATCACAGAATAACTTTAATAAATGATCAACAATCTATATGTGTGCCTCCAAACTTAATATCCTGTTTAAACAGTAAACAGAGATTTTAGTGAATTTTTCAATGAAACCCGAGAATATAGTTTATGGGACTACCTTTATATATTGCATGAATGCAGATTCAAGAATCATTTAGAAAATACACCTGCAGCAAAATCTTGTATCCATAAAGCAAATGACCATGTGGCATATTATTAATGCAGAAATACTTTAATATTAGATTGGATGACATCCATATGCTATAAAGACCATTTAACCATTGCCCACTGGGATTTTTGTAATATTTTCATGTCGAGACAAGTTTTAAATATTTCAGATATTTAAAAAGATGATGATCCTGGTATTTCCAGAAATAAAAAATCTTTGTGTGTTGTCTTTATGAAATTATATCTCCAGTTTAATGTAATAAAGCTAGGAGCTCGCTACAGCTTCAGTGTGGACTATGACTATGTTATTGCAAGGGATCTGGGGCAACATTTTGACCTCATTGTGGGGGGAAGTGGTGTTTAGTAATGAAGAAAATGATTAGTGTATCCATAAAATAAATTGTAGTTTATCTCGCTAAATTGCTGAAGGTTGCATTTTAAACCATGAGCTCACTTATTCATTGAAGTGCACATTGTAATTAGCAATTAATTTATGCCGTTATCCATCACGTCAAATGTTATTCTATATTGATTCTTTTGAAGGGGATGTTTTCAATTTCCCCCTGGTAAAATGCAAGCAGCTATGAAAATATGAATAATTACCAAAGGGTACTGATTTAAATGATCTGTTACATAATACTATTGTAAAAAACGACTTCTTAATCCAGGCAGTTCATGTACTTTAATGTATTAAATACAATCTAGAATACTATATCTGTTTTATTGGACTGTGTATTAAAGAAACAGCTATTCCTAGCTGTTTACTTACCTGGTGCCTGTGTATGTATACCGGTATACTGTATGTAGAGTACTGCGAAAAGTTATAGGTAGGTGTCAAAAAACGTCTTCTAACATTGTTTCTTTGAATATTGAATACTATTTGCTGAAGTTGGCTCCACACCTTTTCTCGTCTCCATTGATGGTAATGCTACTGTACACCTTTCCTTATGTAGTCTCTAATTCCACTACTTCTGTTGTTGGTGATGTTTACAATGCATTTAATTTCCAAGATAAATGAACCTTAACTACACTTGAGAATTTACAAAATGAGATCTTCTGTGCAGGGGAGACGGCATTCATTATTACTGGATACCTAAACCTGTATTTTATCCTACCAAATACAGGGGTATTACCTTTCAATGTTTAGTAAAACAGAATCTTCTGGACTTGTCTAATCACATCAGCACCAATCCTATGTATGCCAATCTGTCGAATATACAATGTAAGGCATTGAATTCTCTCATCTCTAATACAGATTTAGTAATTAAGAATGCAGACAAGCGTGGGGCTGTTGTGGACATGAACAAGTCCTTTTAATGTTAGAGAGGCCATAAGTCAACTTTCAGATCCTATGGTTTATCAGCACCTCAATTCTGACCCCATCTCCCACTTTATAAATTAATTGTTCAGCTTACTTTATACTGGTAAATATAGGGGTATGCTCAATCTTGATAAGGTACAATATATATAAAGCTAAACTAATCATGCCCCTTTTTCATTTTCTACCAAAGGTGTATAAATCTTTAACTGAACTCTCTGGTAGGCCCATTGTTTTTCCTGGGGAAGTGTTATCACAAAAGAGTTACTTGCACAACAAGTAGATATTGCAACAGTTTAAGTTGGTTAAATCGAGTTGAGAATAAAGCTGGCTAACTATGGATGTTGCCTCGCTTTATTCCTCGACTGCAAATAGACAAGGCATGATAGCTATTGAGTGGGGTTTAAAAACTTTCAGCGATTATGCTGATAAGACAAAAGATTTTTTTACTCCAGTCCAGTACTTATCTAATTCCGGGGGCTGTTATTGGAGTGTGGCTTTTACTCTAATTTGCCAATATGTTTAGGGTAATCTATATAGGTCTTTTGCGGCATATTTTGGAGGTTACTGCTGTTTGCATGGAGTAGTATTTCTCCTTTTAAATAAACTCTTCATTTATCTTGTTGATTCCTTTTAAGTATTTAAATGTTTCTATCATATCCCCCCTGTCATGTCTTTCTTCCAGGCTATATTTATTAAGATCCTTAACCTTTCCCGGTATGTTTTATCCTGTAATCCATGAACAATTTTGGTAGCCCTTTTCTGAACTTTCTCCACCATATCTATATCCTACGGTCTCCAGTACTGTACACAATACTCCATGTGAGGTCTCCCCAGTGCTCTGCATGAGTACTTCCCTCCTTCTATTGCTAATACCTCTCCCTATACAACCAAGCCTTCAGCTATCCATTCCTGCTGCTCTATTGCATTGTCTACCTCAGGGCTCGACAAATCCCAGGCGCCAGGTCGCCATGGCGAAAGAGAATTTTGTCCTGGCGCCTAGGTTTTGTCAGCCTCTTACATCCAGAAAAAATTGTGGATGTAAGAGGCTGAGTCACCACACGGGGGCGCTGCTGCTGTCTGCCCAGGAGTCTGGGCAGACAGAACAGCCACTCAGAGCCCGAGCCTGAGATCACTCCCACGGAGTGATCCTGTAGGCTGAAAACGCGGTTGCTGGAAAAGCAGCACTCGTGTTTTCTGCTGCCACAGGCAGCTTCAGGGAAGGGGTTTGTGTGTTGATTGGGTCCCCACACAAGTCTGGGGACCTCACCCAACACCCCCCAGCTGCCTGATCGCTCCATGGGAGCGACAGTGCAGCGTTAACGCCTTCAATGCAGCGATCGCGGCATTTAGGGGTTAATTCACGTTTTAGGGGCTTTGCTGCTGGTGATCTGCCTGGAAGCCCAGGCAGACCAGCAACAGCAAAAACGAGCCCCCACAAGCCCTTTGATGACTCTGTAGGTATGGAAGCCTACAGCTGTCATCAAAGAGACTCCCTCTGCAATGGCTGGTCCATAGACCAGCAATTGAGTCCCAGCTGCCAGAGGCAGCTTCAGGGACAGGGGAGAGGGTTCTTCGGTCTCCACATGAGTGTGGAGACCAGCCCAACACCCCCCTGCTGCCTGATCGCTCCCTGAGAGCGACAGTGCAGCGTTAACCCCTTCAATGCCGCGATCGCGGCATTTTAGGGGTTAACTCCCGATTTGTAAGGGGCTCTGCTGCCGGTGGTCTGCCTGGAACCCTACAACCCTCTGTTTTCTGTCACCCAGCCACTATCTAATCCATTCAACAACATTGGGATCTAAACTCAGAGATTGCAGTTGATTGATAAGTCTTTTATGTGGGACAGTGTCAAAGGCCTTGCTGAAATCCAGATATGCAATGTCTACTGCACCTCCTTGATCAATTAGTTTAGTCATCCAATCAAAAAAATCAATAGGATTCGTTTGGCACGATCTTCCAGAGGTAAACCCATGTTGTTTTTGATCTTGAAACCCTGTCCTTTAACATAGTTTACATTAATAGTTTACACAGATGTAAGACTTACTGGCCTGTAGTTGCCCGACTCCTCTCTACTGCCTTTTTTGTGAATGGGCACAACATTCGCTAATTTCCAATCCCCTGGGACGATTTGGAAGCTCTTATAATTTGCTTTGCTTCTTTATGCCTAATCTTATAGATCTGTCCTAACTTTGGCTATTTTTCTATTTACTAAAGGCTGACTTCTTGTCCTTTACGATTTTGGCCACTTCTGCGCACTACAGCGGTTTCTTTAGTTTTTTACTCTTACTGATCAGCCTAATTCAATTTTCTAAAAAATTCTAAATAGTCATCTGACTATATTGTGATGTGACAGAACATACAAACATATAATTAAAACTGGTATTAAATTCATGTTCAAAAGAGCTAAGTATTTAAGAAAAAGATTCAACTTTTTTTTTTACCTGGCTTCACACCATTGGTGTGTTTCCTTGCAGTCATAGGGTTTGTAATTGCTTAGCCCAATATATCAACTGTTCTACAGGTTATGTCATCTTTTTAATCCAATGTGGCAAATTCAGTATTTTGGCCGCACTGTAAGGAAACTGAAGGAGCTCATCAGAGAGCATATCTCAGATGTGGCAAATAAAGTTGAATCATCCTCATTGGACAAATTTTTCTCTTTGTGTAATAGTGGAAATGTCTCCCATTAGTGGATATCTCTCTTTAGTCTTATGAGAATTGAACATGTTATCTCCTCATCCTGAGGTGCTAATTTAGTAACATGCCTTAATCAATAGGAGGTATTCTGGATATTCAAACTGGGTACGAGAAAACCCTTTGGTTTTCCAATATGATGTTGCATGTTTCCTTAATTAATAACATCAGAACATATATTCTACATACAATCACAGCATTTTATGGGTTAATACCCATTTTGTATGTGGCTCTGCTGCTGCTGCTGGCAGACCAGCAACAGCAAAAAATAGCCCCACTAGCCCTTTGCTCACTTCTACAGGAACGTTCAAAGAGGCTCCTCCCCGCAATTGCCAGAGGCAGCTTCAGGGACAGGATTAAACCAGCCCCAAACCCTACCCTACAGCCCGTTCTCTTCATTAGAAGTGATGGTGCAGCGTTAACCACTTCAATGCCACTATTGTGTGTGACACGATCACAGCATTGCTGGGGTTAATATATCTCCCCACAAGCTTGTGGGGGCTAAATATCAATCAATCTACCTACTCTCTACTACCGCGGCATGACATAATGCTGTGCAGCCACGCAGGGGTGCCCAGCCTCCTTGGCTAGAGTGCTCCTCCGACGGTGGCCCTGTATAATAAAAATAATAATAAATTATACAAAACAAGAAATTATAATGTCTTTTATAAACAGATGGTAATGACATAATGTATTTCTTATTCTTTTCAAGACATTCTTCTTGATGTTGAATTTGTGTTTTTCAAGAATATGTATCATGCCTTTTGTTAGACAGATATGTGGATTTTAATGCAATATATGAGAGATTGTTAAGTCTTCCATATTTGTCTCCTTACAGCACTTCTATTATAAATAAGGGATTGTCAAAACTATTTGCTTTGGCTAGAACACTTGGACATAAAACATTTTCAAAAGAGAGTGGTCCAACCACATATGCAAACAGAAGCCTGACTCACCACATCCTCCACAATATAGAAGTGATGCCAATAATACCAAAGCACTAGAGGGTGGGCAACACATTGCATGTAGCGCTTAGACTTTATCATTTTGCATACGTATGTCTTTTTCTTTTACACAAGTTCAGTTAATTTCAATTTTGTTTGCAGTCCTTTGGACTTCTATCTACCTTATATGGATGTGATATGTTATTTCCATCTGGTCCTGCTTTAGTATCTTCTTGCTTCCTTTAGGCCAATATAGAAACACCATGTGACAATGGCTTATTTTGTGTACTCTTCATGACAATGGCTGTTTTAACATTTCTGCAGTGGTTGTGTTTAGCTGTAATTTTCTCATTTACTGAACACACACAAGTTATCTATTTGGCTTTTTTCAGGACAAGAAGGCTTTCTTTAGATGCCATTATTTAGATTGTATGCTATAATTTACTATAAGAAAAGTATAAAATTGAGAAATGGTGAAAAATTGAGAAAAAATGGCTTTATCTGACTTTTTCACTAGAAAAATCTTTTACTTATCTATAAAAGCCAATGAAAAACCTGCTAAGTAAATATTACTATTTATCCAGAGTTTAGAAATACCCAATATTTTTATTGCAAGTTTTTTGCAAGTTATAGGGCAGTACGTACAAGTAGCGTTTTGCTATTTCACAATTATTTTTCCAAATCTGGTAATTTTGCCATCAAATCATATATTTCTGAAAACTAGAAACCCCAGGGTATTTCAAATGGTAGCATTTTAGCTATTTCCATGCATTCATTCTACCACCAGTCTTTGTCAAACTTTGTGATAGTACTTTTGTTGCATATCCCCCCATCCCCCCCACACACACATTTTACTTCAGGTATGAATTAACAGTTCCTGGTATATGTCACTGTCAAACAATATCCCAATATGTGTTCAGCAACATCTCCTGAGTACAGTGATACCACCCATGCATAGGTTTGTCAGGGTGTTTGAGGGGTAATAGGCCACATCTGGGACATGTGCAATTCAGTTTTTCAACTTGGAATTTTGACATGTTGAAAATTCTGCCACATGTCCTATTTGGGACATCTTTGAAGCCGGTCAGTTCAATTTACCCCATCAAACAATTTATGTTTAAAAACTAGACATCCCAAGGTATTTTAAATACTGTTATTTTAACTCTTTCCATGAACATATTTTACCACCAGCCTTTGTCAAAGTTTGCAGTAGTATTTTTGTGCGTATTTTTCCCCCACTGTACTTTTGGTATGAATTTACCGCTCCTGGAATATTTCACCCCAATATGTGTTTAACATCTCCTGAGTACAGTGATACTCTCTCTCTTTGTAATTTGGACACCTGGTCAGTATGTTCCCATGTCCTATTTTTGGGACATCTTTAAACCCAGCCAATTCAATTTACGTCATCAAATCTTAATTTTTTAATAGTAGGCACCCCATGAGCATTTAACATGTCAGTATTTTAACTCTTTACATGCGAGAATTTTTGTTAAGATATTGCGCTAATTTTAGGAAATACATTTATTTTCTGTTATTTTCTTATTCTTAAATTTATTTTACTAATCACATTGTGATTAGAAAGCTGAGCTCCATCGACTTTCAAGGGTGAATGCAGTACCTGTATTCAACCTGCAGGGGGTGTTCTCAGGAGGGTCTGGAGAGACCCTCTTTGAAACTTTTTTTTTTTAAAAGGACACTGCCTGTTTTAAATCAGGCGTCCATCGCCAGGGGGATTGCTGCCAATCTCCGTGTTGGTGAATGCCTTGACATCAAGGCATTACAGTAACACTGTAATGCCAATCTCCGTGTTGGTGAATGCCTTGACATCAAGGCATTACAGTAACACAGTTTGGGCCAGGCATGTCAATTGCAGCCAACGGGATGTTTTTCCATGACGTGCCTGGCAGAGTATCTTACTGGGTGTTTAAGACACAAGATTTTTTTTTAACCACTGTCAGTATGACAAGGATGACAAACCTAGAATGCATACAACTCTCTATTATGCAGCTTCCGGAAAATAGGTATAATTTTTGCATTGTATAAAAGTAAAACAAAATTTACTGATACTAGTAGTGCAAAAAATTGTAAAAGCTTCTCTTTTACGATAGTGATATGCAAACGTATTCAAGTTTTTTCCTTTTAAATTAATGTGGCCAGGGCCAGACTAAGGATAAAAAGTGCTAAATAATGCCGGCTGGATAAGCTGAATGTTATGCTTTTATTCTCTCTCTGCCGTTTCTGCCGATGAAGGGAAAGTAAAGGTGGATGCCATTCCAACAGAAGATAAAAAAGTCGTGAGCTTACCCTGGAACGTTCCTAACTATGATTGTGAGTTATTACTGGCTATATACTAGCTGCAGTCAGATGAAACCAAAGCCTAGAGGATGAGGTTTTGAAGCAGGTGGACACTGATTGGTGCTGATTAGTTTACATTATGCATACCCTGCACTTAGCTTGTACTCGTAACTGACAGGAACAGACAGCTTCTTACTCTCTCACCAGTACAACCATTTTGCCAGAAAGGCAGGTATTGCTTGTCACTGACAAAGAACATGGAGGGTTATCTTTCAAATCTAAACAATCTGAAACTAAACCTTGCTTTTTCCTCCTTTTAAACAGTCCAGTGCTGGATATTACACAGAAAGTATTTTTCTAAGGTCTACGACATTGAGGATCAAACTCAATAAGCCTGGAGACGTTATCCATGCAGATGTTCAATCTGTCTTTAGGCCTTTTGATCTCATAAACTAGCATTTTGAAAGTTGTCCCAGATGTAGATATTTAACAGCAGAAATTGACTAAGAAGTTATGTAGTATCAGGACCACACTTGCTGGGTCAGTTTCTGCAGTTTGACAATAAACCTCCATGATACTTCAGATTTGGCAAGGGTTGGATTAATGTGGTAGGTCCAGAGTAAATAATCTGACACTAAGGACCCCTAATAGTCTACGAAAAAACTTCCTTAGTTTGGAAGCTACCCAAAGACAACGGCTCAAGCAATAAACCTTTTTAAAGTCCTTTATTGCTTTCTGGAGCTGGGGTCCATGCATTAGGTTTTGGCAAAGCTAACTCACAGCTAATTTGGCACAACACATGAGCAATCAAGAGGGAAAAAAAATGAAAATATAAACAAAGAAAAAGGAACGTGATGAATGACTTACTATTAAGCAGAGAAACTATGAATGAAATTGTGTAACATTTTTTTGACAGTGTATTTAGAATGTGTTGCAAAGTTCCCATTTTAAGAATATTTGGATAAACAAACTAGTCAAATGGACACTACAATATGATTGGTGATTGGCTGAATCTCCCAACCTTCAGCTATTTGCTGTGGCATGTGATATATTTACCATCACTCAGCTCCAGCAATGGCTTGCTGAATATTCTGGGCAGGGGTCAAATAAGATCCCCAGGTTACATTTGTGAAAAGCTCTACCATTGATTTCAAGCAGCCAATCAGTGGTGTGAAATGTCGGGACAGGGAGCTGCAGTTTCTCTATAAGGTAATACCGGTGTACTTTAAGTAATGCATGTGAAAATACTTACAAAGTAAATTGTTTATGGAGAATGGAGTGCCCCTTTAGGCATTTCTTTCAAGCACGTTCACACATGGAGGATGCCAGGTGAGGTCAACGCCTGGATATCCTTGGCCACATTCTACATTTTTATGCTCACTTGGCATGCTGACGGGCATATCCTGCTGCTGGCCAAATGATGCAGCACCCTGTCTGCCGCTGGAGCCAAAAGACAGGAAAGCTCACTCAATGCAAACCAATATACTGTATATTTACCATGAAGTAGGACTTTTGTTTTTCTACTTTATCAGGACTGAAGCATTATTTTTACACCTAAATATATATTGGTTTTCATTTAAAATGTGGATGCTTTCTTTTGGTTTGCATATTTTCGCTCAGACACATGTCCTATTTTATAGAATCTAGATGAAGAATGTCAGGCTCATGAATACAGAAGGGGAATTTTAAGAACAATAGATGGAGTTCAATGAACATAAGCTATAGAGCTATGGGTACTGAATCCTGATATAGTAAGTGCAACTGTGGAACAAAATCCCGAAACAAGACAATGAATATGAAAAGAAAATTAGAGCATCGGTGAGTAAGGAGTGGTGGTACTTTTACAGTGACACTGTCTCATTTTGTAATTATGTTTTCTTAAAGTAGTTTCTTTATTTTGTAACATGGAAAGATTACCAAACATATATAGGCAAGCATTAAAAAGTATGTAGTTGCCAGAATTTAAAGCATATAAACCAGCTACAGATACGCATGGAGACAAAATACACACTAATGTTTGCATAATTGTAGAAAATACCTTTTATGTCCCGGGATTTATACCTTCACCCGTCTGACTTTCCTTTAACTACTACCAATTCCTCGTCGTATGAAACTCCACTTACACCAGTGGCTTAAACAATGGGTTTATTAAAATAACAATGAGTATAAAGAGAAGCGTCTGAAATACAAGGCTCTATGACTCTAACTACACTATGCTAGTGACTCTATGTGTGTATGTAAGGATGGGGTGTCCCTGTCACCTTGATGTTATCCTTCTTTCTTTCTGTTTCTGTCTGTTTCCTCTTTCTTTCTCTGTTCACACCTTTATAGCCACCATGCCCAAACAGTCCCAACCAATCATCTTCTTAGTTTGTGTCCACTCATCCTTAGGAAAGGACAATCTTGCACCTGCACCAGCTGCCTGTAGAGACCGCTCTTGTCCATGAAGTTAGATTGCCCCCACAGTGAAGTTGATGGTCCTCAGGGCCAATTCAGGGTGGGTCTCTGGAATGTGGATATTGTTTCCTGCAATCCTTTTGTTGTAGGACAAACACATGCTTGTCTCCAGCCCAGATACTATCTCCTACAGTCCTTTGTTGTAGGAGATTGAAGATTGTATCTCCTGTTTATTGTGCCCACCTGGTAGGGAGATAGCCCTTTGATGTATTGTGAGTTCCTGGACATTTGGGTTTCGCCACTAGTGTAATTCCTTGAAACTGGTTTACTCAAGAGGAATCCCATTGTGTTGGGAGCCATCTGTTGTCCTTGGAGATTAATAGTTGACTTATATTTATTACAATAATAACCATTTTTTTCATAAGGATCATAATAGTTGCATACCTAGGTTTGGATGAAATATATAAAGGGTTGAAATTCAAACTGGATCCAAAAGTTTCTGTCTTTGAAACTAACCATTGAGGGGGTTTGTAAGAGTTGTGTGCAATATAGGTTATATATTCTGTGCATGAGCATATTCACGTATGCTTATCTGCACAAATATTAATATCTGATTAATACACTCTATATTAGTTGCCTTGTGAAACTTTTTATATTGTGAAACATTTATATTCTAGGCTAAACAGCTATAGTTGATGTTTGGAAATGACTCCTCGTGCAATAAACCAGCTGAAGAAATCTTGCTGTGTCCAGTCTCTTTGTTTACCCTGATAAACCAGCTATTACCCGAGTCTTACCTCTTACCCGAGTCTAAAGGCTGTCTTGTACAACGGGAAATTACTTTCAAGGGATTCATGTATAAAGTGGATACAGAGGCAAAAGGTGATCATTGTTGACCTTACTTGCATGCGCCTCCCCAGAATCCCTTGTGGTTGTGGCAGCACCATGAGATTTCTGAGGGAAAAACAAGCCTTCTGGCTTGTCTGGTGTAGATGAGTGTTTAATAATGCTTCTACAAACCAGCTATTATATAATTGTTCCTTATAACCAACCACCTCGATCATAGCATATTCTTTTTTTATACAAAAGAAACTATATTAAACATATCCATATAGTTTTATAAACTGTTTGAAATTAAAGTCTGCACTTTTCAACACATTCAAAACTCTTCATTTCCATCTAGAGCCCTAGAAACTTTGAGTAATCATTTTTATTTCAGTCTTTGCCAAAGACACAATTAGACTTTCAGGGGCATATTCCCATTACGCAATACAACATTAAAAACCTAAATAAAATGACAAGTTTGGCAAAGCACATGAGAAAGTAATTACTGCAGCAGTTGTATTCTATATTTTAACTCCCAACAATAAAATTTAGTTTTTCTTTTTTCATAATGATTGTGTGTTTTGTAACTATTTATTAACTAGTTGGTATTTAAGCAGATGTAGTATGACAAGATTTTTTGTCGACTTCAGTGAAGAACACTTTCTACTGTACTTTTTATTTCTATAAACAGCCTAAGTTAGCAGGCTACAACCCAGGAAAGTAGTGTCCTTAACCTCTTCAGTCCTGGGGGTTTTCATAAACAAAGGACCAAAATATTTTTGTGTAATTTTACCATATTTTATTAACGCATGAATCCCCTTTTCCATAGTTGATGACACAACTATGGAAGTTGGCTGACACAACTTATATACATAAGTTATTAGTGTACCACTCAAATTATTTATCATTTTAAAATAATAGACAACATAAAACATAATACTTATAAGTTAATATAGATTAAAAAACTATACTAAAATAGGAAAAAAAATATTACATTTTTATGATCATACCTAAATGTGTGAGCAATCCTTTAGCCACGGCATCACGTAACCTTGTGTTACTTGACCACTCTCTGTTCCTGCCTCCCTGGACCAGCCCTTTGTAACCAATTTTAGACTGGCCCAGGGAGGCAGGAACAGACAGTGGTCAAGTAACACAAGGTTACGTGATGCTGTGGCTAAAGGATTGCTCGCACATCTACAGTTGAGCTATGTGTGTGTAGGGGGGGTAAGTGAGTGGAGGAAGTGTGAGAATTCATGTATGCATACATGCATGTATGTATGAGTGTTTGTGCCTGAGCATCTATGAGTGAAAATATAAAAGTGTGAGCATGCATGTATGTATGTATGTTTGTGTATGAACATGTATATGCATGTCTGTTTGTATATGAGCATAAATGTGTGTGTATGAGCATGTACACTATATGGACAAAAGTATTGGGACACTTGACCATTACACCAACAGGGTGTTCTGACATTGCATTCTAAATGTAATTTATGTCATTGAGTGTTCCAGCTGCGAAGTTAAATATATAGGATGTACCAAACGACAATTTAAGACTCGCATTCTGGAGCACCTCCATGACATAAATCCCTATTCCATACGATCAAAATCAGGGGCTTCTGCACACTTTTTGGATAAACATGCGGGCTCAAAAAATTCTTTTGTAGCCTATGCCATTGAAAAAGTGACATCTGGTTATAGAGGAGGTGATTTACATAAAAGATTACAAAATAGAGAAGCTTTTTGGCAGTTTACTCTTGATACCTGTATACCAATGGGACTTAACATTAGACAGGAATTACTGTTACATTATGATTAAGATTTATTTGATATAATTTTGTCTTGGTTAAATCAGGTATTTTTATTTAAAAATTATTTAAGATCATTATTTAAGTGACAAACATTATCTACAATTGCATGTTTTCTGCCTTATTCTAATGTATTTGCAATGAGTAGTACATTTCTTTTTCTTTTATTTTTGTTAAACATATGTATTGGAAATATTGTGATATATATACATATATTTATTCCTTGTTTTTTCCATTACATATATACATGTTTATGCACCTCCCTGTGATATTAAAACACTGTGAGTAGGTTAAAACACACAATATACATGTAATAGCCTTATCGACATATATACATATTATTTGTGGATCAACAATGTTTATATATTTGCTGTAGGTTGTGTTGCCATGCTCACACTGTTTACATTAGTCTTTTTCATCTTATTGCATTTAATTGTTTTGTAACTGGATTTTAATTGCACATGTGTTGATGACGAGTAATCTCACCACTCCCCCTTTTTTGCCTTACTTAAGGGAAACAAATTCAGTGGTGAGTTATCTGTGATAAAGAGCGGGGTGCCGCTTGAAACGCGTCAGATTTGGGGTTTCCTATGCACTTAGGTGTGAATTATGCTTTTTAATCATTTAGTAATTTAAATAAAGCTGGAAGTTTTTTTCAAGTGCTGGATCGATCCTTTTGGTTTTTGTTTTTTTTTGTGTTCATTGCATTCTAAATACATAGACAATAATAATGGAGTTGAACCCCCCTTGCAGCTATAACAGATTCCACTCTTCTGGGAAGGCTTTCCACAATATTTTGGAGTGTTTCTGCAGGGATGTTGGACGAGAAAGCCTGGCTCCCAATCTCCATTCCAGTTCATCCAAAAAGTTACATAGTTATATAGGCTGAAAAAAGACATGCGTCCATCAAGTTCAGCCTTTCCTGTATCTGTTAATTTGTTGTCGTTGATCCAAAAGAAGGCAAAAAAAACAAATTTTGCACTAACCAGGGAAAAAAATTCCTTCTCAGATTTCTCCTTGGATCAATAAGCTGTTTCTCCATAATTAAAGATTATATCCCCGAATATTATGTTTTTCCAGGTATCCATCCAGTTGCAGTTTAAACGTCTGTACAGACGCCGATAAAACTACCTCTGCAGGCAGAGAATTCCACATCCTTATTGTCCTTACTGTAAAAAAACCCTTTCCTCTGCTTAAGTCTAAATCTCCTTTCTTCCAGTCTAAAAGCATGACCACGTGTCCTTTGCATAGTCCTGTTTATGAACAGATTTCCACACAATGGTTTGTATTGGCCCCGAATAAATTTATAGAATGTTATCATATCCCCTCTGAGGCGACGTTTTTATAAACTAAACATATTTA
>VKOC01003787.1:0-10250 GCA_009364415.1 Spea multiplicata
ACCTGCAGGGTCTTCCTCTGGCATCAACCAATTGGTTGATGCCAGAGGAGGTCCCTGTAGGCGACCAATAGGCTCATTCGCACTGCCCTGTAACCCGTGACGGCGAACCTGCGGATTTCCACTTCCGTGAACTGCCGCGATGCCGCGGTAACTTAGAAGGGGAAGGGACCGGGGAGAGTGGTAGACGAAGACCATCACGAAGATCTTCGTGGTGTGTGTCTTCGTCTTCGCCTACGTTTTATCGCCGCTGTCTTCTCTTCGGCGTGTCTTCGGAGCGAACACGAAAACGCACTCTTCGTGTTCGTTTTCATGTTTGCCCGAAGACGAATGCACAAGTCTAACACGCAGCACTACCAATGGAAACATTTTCCCAACGGTGAAGTGCGGTGGAGGGGGCTGCTTGCTGCCTGGGGGCCTGGACAGCATACCATCACCGATGGGACAATGAATTCCCAAATACAGGATAACGTCAGGGTGGGTTTCCACCAGCGGAAGGTCAGTAGAAGTTGGGTGATGCAGCAGGACAATGAGCCCCGACCTTAACCCATTGGAGATGCTGTGGGACGACCTCAAGATTTTTTTTGTATTTTTCGCTTTCTTCTACCTGAAGAGCTTCCCGTGGATCATTTCACGGTTATTTTTATGATACAGCGATTAATTCGCTCCGTGGCAGAAAGCGGCGACTCCTGTTTCCCCGGTCTGTGACATTGTGAAACTAATTGTTTGATGTCAATATTGCGTGGCCCGTCCTTCATCCTTTTCAAGTCAGCCTCCTGCCTACTAATTAATTATCCGCTTATCTTCGGGAGAAGCTGCAGTAGAATGCCTCCTCCATAGTCTGTGGTTCTCCTCCGTTGATTGGCTGTGCTAATCAGTGGCAGGAAAGCGCTTCCATGGAGATCTGGGGTCTCATTAGACCCTCCTCCAGCACATTTGCCGAGACAGCGCTGGAGCTGACTAGCACTGAGTATATATCTTGGCGGATGATATGTTTGGCTGAATACATCACCTGGCGTGGAAGAAAGGGGGCAAATGTCAGGACCCCCGATTTAACGCTAGAATATACAGAAATCGGTATAGCACAGAAACATTCGTAAAATCATAGAAAAAAATTAATAAGCAATATTACATTTATTCAGGTTATATTATGTCACAGCAGGCCTTTGGAAATGCATGACTGTTGGCAGCTATGCAATACACACATACACACCCACACACACATACTTACACACATACAACAGTGACACAGTCACATAAAAAGTCTGGATACAGCCCCGCCCCTTGCCACACCTCTAGCCACACCCCCTCTTTGGCCATTTGAAATGTTGGGAGGGTTGCCGTAGGTTGCTGGGGGAACGACCCCGAGGCGTTAAAGGGAAGCGTCCTCTTTACATCGAAACGAATTCATTAAAGCTGCCGATAGACACGAATCCTATGCTTAGAATGTCGCGAGTTTTTGAAACGTCCCGTTTGCAGGAGAAACGAGTTCTTTAATACACATTTGTCTTTAGCGGGGCGGACGGGGGCAGCGAACATTCATTCCAGCAAAACACTAACCAGCAAAAAAGGAAATTCACGTTACCACATTGTGCGGTTTTCGTCAAGAACAGACAAAATCAGACACGTTTTGCTCTTAAAGGTGTACAAACGCGTCAGGTGAAACAACGTTGCAGGTCTATAAATCATTTGCACCGCGCTCCGCGAAAGGAATGAACAGCTTACCAGTCTGGGTTTATAGGTGAATGAATGTTGATCTTTACATTATGATGTAAACTGGGCACCGGTTGGCACAGCCACCAGCCTGCTACCAGGACTGTCCTGGAGAAATCAAGACTGTTGGCAACTATGCTTATTCAATCCCATAGAAAGACAGATACGTGCCGGCGGATCAGAACCAATAGAAAAGGGGGAACATCTGGAAACGCGTTCTCTGCCTTGTTTCAGTTTGTAGATATCGCGTACGGAATTGAAAACGACAAAATTCTCCGTTTCAGTCATTCTGGTGGATTTGCTCGTCTCTCTCTTCTGTTATTTTCATTTTCAGTTTTTTTTGGGGGGGGCAGATTTGGGAAGTTGCACGCGTGTAAATCCGCCGCTAGAAAAGAGGAAGCGCAGCTGGAGGTTCAGCGCTGTGTGCCTTTAGGGAACATTTCTCTGTTCGATCAGGGCGTTCCAAACACCGATCGCGCTGCTTTTCAGATTACGAGTCACTGGAAAAGGGGGGGGGGAGAGAGAAAAGTAAAAAAAAAAAAAAAAAAAAAAACCAGGGGGTCAAAAACATTTATTGTTTGGTCATTTGGCTAGAATGCTGGTAAAAAAATAAAATAAAAATAAAAACAGATCCCTGCTACCAGTTATCGTGACCTCTTCAACCCCTTCCCTCAATAAATGTTGGGATTTTTTTAAAAAAAAATGTAAAAAAACCCCCACACATTTATGTCAGTAAGTTATATTTTACATTTTTTAAAAGGAAAAAAAAAAGCACTGTTTGGCTCATGTGATTACAACTCCCATCACCCTCAGCCAGAATGATCACAATGACCGATAGAAGTTGTGGCGCTCAAAAGCAGGTGAACCAGGGGTTAAAAATCGGTTGGATTATTATGGATTTAACCCCTTCTTCTGTGTGCCCCCCCTTCAGTATATCGTGTACTGTCACCTATAGGGGCTTTATGTACAGTCTATGTGTATGGATACATTTACATTTTACTATTGGATACATTTACTAAGGGGGTGGGGACTTTTTAACCCCTTAACCCATTGAAAACAATGAATTTTGGCATTAAGAGAATTATTGTGTTTCCATTCATTTTACCGATTCCCTGTTGATGGGGAGAAATAAGGGGGTTTACTGGGTATCAAAGAATAGCTTAATTTGTTCTGAATTGGAATAGATTCCCTTATTGGCCTCCAGCACTCTAAGGGTTAAAAGTAAGGCACCGTATTAAAGGCCATCACTGGCAGTTTGTGGCAAAACTAGCAAACGCCGCTATCGAATGCATGATGATTGGAGTGTCCCTTCATCTAGTAGTGATGTCACATGCATTCCAGAAAGTAGTGATGTCACACGGGTCCCTTTTACTTAAGCAATCATTTTTATTTAGTTTTTTTAAAAAATGTGCTCACAAACTTCTGTTTTGAATCAAAAACACAAATCTTTAAAGACTAAAATCGGGGGGGGGAAACAAAATACATAAAATGATTTTTTTACCAAATTCCTTAATATTTGCACATATTTGTGCAGTGTCTCCTTTTTTATTAATATATCATAATGAATGTCTTCTTGGCCAGCGGCTTACATTCCTAATGGTGACCTCTTCTTTACGTCCTTGGCTACAATGACTAATGAAACTCGTTTGACGAGCATTACAAGCGCTGAGGGTGGATCTGCCCCCGGGGCACTTGGAGGATCTGAAATAATAATTTAAAGACAAAGCCATTGTGTGTCTTCTGTCTCACACACAGTGGCCATGCGGCCCGGATTGCCCGGGACAGTCCCTAAATCTAATGCGATGTCCCCGTCCCGGAATGAGTCCCAGTGCAGAGGTTGCCCAACGTCTGCATCCAGTGGGCTTGATTGGGTTAATTCAAAGAACATACATATATTATACAGGTCACAGGGTAAAACATAAATATCGACAGGCATAACATGTGTACAGTCAATAATAGAAACAGCAAGACGTCAAGATACTCATCCATTTGTAAGCATGCCCAACTCCCAACAGTCCCAGTTTTCACAGGACAGTCCCAATTTACGAGCAGTCTCCTGATTGATGAGTAGCTGCCGCGCCGTCACACTTTTGCGGTACCTGGTGGGCGGTCCGGGATACGGGTAGGCGGTCCCACTGAGGTTCATGGGCAGACCCACTGAGGTCCATGGGCTCTCAGGAAAATGCTGTGGTGGGCAGGGAGTAGGCGGGGAGTGGGTGGGGAGTAGATAGCGCGTGGGTGGGTTGTGGGAATGACCCCACACACTGCTTCCCGGAGACTCTGGATCAAACCGGGAGCTATGACAATCTGCGACTGGCAATGTAGCAAAAGGGCCCCCATCCACCCACCCTGACCGGCCACCTTAGGCCTAGGGCATTATGTTGATGACGGCGGCCCCTTGGGGGAGTGTGGTCGCCCAGATGGTCAGTCGAGGTCCGCTGAACCAGTTACCTGGACATGCGTGGCTATTATCACCCGTATTACCTTCTAAATTTAAACATGCACACATTTTAGAAGTGCCTAAAAAATGTAACCGCTTAATGACAAAGGCCGTACATGTACATGCATTGTTTTCAATGGGTTTAGGGACCGCCCATTGTCTTTAAGGGGTTAATCCTCGGTCTTTTTGAGAATGAACACAAGGTGATTTAATCTGACACAACGAGTATTGTTGTTATGACTATTATTCTTTAATGATGTTACATTTTCTGGAGAGCAAAAGTGGCATTTAAGCCACCTGCATTCAAGCAGGGACATCAAACATAATATACTGGGAGTAAAAGCACCCACTGGAAGTCTTATATCCGATCACAGTGGGGGGGGAGAATAGGAAGGGGGCGGCTACAGACTTTGTGACCCCAAGAATCTGCCCCTTCGCCCTGAGATTGGGGCAAAAACCCCGAGACTCAGGATCAAGCCTTTTCATATCCACTGTGGTCCTCTGTGCAATGCAAGGGCCACAGGGGCCAATGTTACATTCGATGACTTGGTTTGTGTTTTAATATCTTCAGATCGGCGTTCTCAGAATAAATAAAATAAAATAATAAAAATAATAAAAAAATAATAATGCAAAATAAATAAAATAATAAAAATAAAAAATATTGGCTTCAAATATTTTTTCTGTTTTATTTTTGCCGTCGTATTGGCAGATAAGTGTTTATTATAATATATTATGTGATTGAAATATTTTTTTTCACTTATTTCTGCATTTATTGGTAATATGATGTATCTTACACTCTTATGTTGTATTCGCAGAGCACTGACATCATCAGCACCGCCGGCTACGATACCCTCATCCAGCACATGAATGACGGCCGAAAGAACTGCAAAGAATTTGAAGACTTCTTGAAAGAAAGGTACGAATGCAAAATGTTTTCTAAATGGAGCACAAGCTACCCCTGATTTCAGATCTGAAACTTTGTACTTAACTATGTGAGTGCCAAGGGGCTGCCAAATGAGTGCATACGCAGACGTGAACTTTAATATTTGTTTAACGAGTTGAATTTGAGTAATATTTTTCTGGATCGCTCTTCCGCGTAAGCAGCTTCTGTAGAAGGAAGTGTCTTAGTAATTGAGGAACTTTTTTTTCCCTTTTCTTTAAAGGGGCAAACATACTATAAATGTCTTCCCCCGGAAAGCCCGAGCACTGCACTTTTACGTAATATCTTTAAATAGAAAGAGGAAGGTTGGTCCGTTAATCAGCTCCATTATATCTCTAATAACAGAATCCTACCGTTATAGGATATGTATAAAAGGGTCATAAAACTCACACAAATATAACTCATAAAGTATATAAATGAAAAGAGTGGTTAAAGTAATAATAATAATAATAATAATAATAATAATATTAATTATAATTATAACAATCAATAAAAGTAGTAGTAATAATATATAATAATAATAAAAATACATACAACAATAGTAAATGTATGTTATAATAATAATAATGAAAAATTATAATAATAATAATAATAAATACAATAATATTAATTATAATTATACATAACCCATAAATAGTAGTAGTAATAATAATAATAAAAAAATACAACAACAATAGTTAAATGTATAGTTATAATAATAATAATAATGAAAAATATAATAATAATAATATAAAATACAATCATTAAGTAATTATATAAAAAAAAAGTAAATAATGTACTAATAAAAAAAATAAAAACAAAAAGTAATGTAAGTAGTTTATATATAAAATGAAAAATATAATAATAATATAATAATAAGAAATAATAAGGTGCTTCTTGTTCTTTCTGTATTACTTCCTATGTGGTCTTATCTATTCACTCTGGGCTGCGTAAATTGTTGGCGCTATATAAACAGAAGATATAAATAATGCCCGTTTTTTAAATTGGCATGCTTTAAAATGAACGTGACCGTGCAGGACACGGCCGCTAGGTACGGAGATCTCCCCCCAGCTAGCCGCGGCTTGGCTACCGTGTCTCTGAAGCGGGACAGCATGTATTCCACGTGTTCTCCCCCATTGTTGCTCTTTTTGATTGGGGTTCATTCAGCTGGACCCCATTTTGTCTTCCATTTTGTTTTCAGGGCGGTAATAGAGGAGAAATATGGGAAAGAGCTGGTCAATTTAACAAAGAAGAAGCCGTGCGGGCATACGGAGATAAAGTGAGTGTCTGCCATCTATGAGGAATTAGACATCATATTAACAGTTAACTGTAGCAAACGTAAAGTTCACAATTTGGCTACCAAAGTGACTTGAAATTGGCACAAAGGAATTGTGGCAACAATGTATTTCTGGTGAGTGAGACCTCTGGTCCCCCCGGACCGACGCTTTAAATGGGGGGTTCAGAGGTCTCACTTGTAACTGATCCATTGCTCATGGATCATTGGGGATTCTTTTCTGCCCCTGGTTGTGGGGTAGAGGGGCAGCTGTCCACCCTGTACCTGCCACCCTAGTCCAGAATGCCTCTCTGGATAGCGGCCCTGGCCAGTTATTCCATTGTACTGCAGCTCTGGAATACTTAAGGTGGGGAGCTGAGGAGAAAATTGGTCAAGCTGAGCGAACCGGTGAATTCCGACATTTGGTGGTATTTTGAGTCCTGCCAGAAAGGGCCCACACCAGCGCCCCAGCCCAGTCATCGGGTCAGAAGGATCAGAGTTGGCGGTACGGACTCAGAGTATAGTATTTGCAGTTCAGAGCTTGTGGGGAAGTCACGAAGTAGGTGGCCATATACCATAAATGTGTTGGGAGCACCGATCTCATCTCTCTCCATGGAAGTGTGTCGGGGGGATTTGGGCAGGGAGTGAGAGTGACTAAACGCAGCTCATCTGTCCCGGAGAAAGAGGAGAGTGACTTGGAGACCCAGGGAAGCAGCATCTCACCCGGAGACTCCACGTCAAACCCAGAGAGCTCCCGGGTACCTGAGTTTGGCCAGGCTGATCGCCACGTGTCTGGGTCGCTCTCACCCACTTCCAGCCTAGTTCCCTCTCACCTCCCCCCCCTCGAAATCCTGGGGCCCTCCTGCAAGCTGCGCCACGGGCCCCTTCCCCATGTATGGTCCTGTTTTGGATCTAAACGGCTGCTTATTGGACATTGCGGAGATAATGAGTGCAAGTTTGCTCAAGATATGACCCAATTTGTATGTTAAGATTTTTTTTTCAAAAAAAGCATTACATAGACTGGGGTGGTCACTGGGGTATTAAAGAAGAAACTTGAATTGTTGCATGCTTCCTAACTGTCCTGCTTTGCGCGGGACAGTCCTGATTATTGCGTGCCATTCTATGCCCCTTGTCCCGACGAGCGCTACTTCTGTCCAGCTTTCCGACTTGACTCTCCGGTGTCCGGGGAAATTCTGTGCTGCGAGCGTCGCTCTACCTCCCAAGCTCTGCGTCCCACGTCCCGTTTTGCCGTGGGGGGGGAGGGGTTGTACATTTACATTAAAAGTAAAGAAACCGAACCACATCCATGTGAACAAAGACAAAATGCCAAACTGTCATCGCAAGTGTTACCATTTTTAATTTTACACATTTTTAACCAATCCAATGGATTCAACCAGGAATTCATAGCCTAGAGACTTATCTAGAGTGTAAGCTCACATGAGCAAGCCCTCCTTCTCCTCCTGTGCTAGCATGCAGTAACATGTTCTAGCCAGGGTGGCAGGTCCAGGGGGTCGGCTGCAAAACCAGAGGGGGCAGATTGAGAGCCCAACTGGACCACTTACACTACGGGCAAAGCCTCCATAGACTCCATTAAAGAGCGCTGGGATTATGACGTCAAATCAACTCCTCTGCCACTAAGTCTTAACCCCTTAAGGACAATGGTCGGTCACTAAACCCATTGAAAACAATGCATTTTGAGCCCGTACATATACGAGCTTTGTCATTAAGGGGTTAACTTCTGTATATCTAACTGACAGCGCTACGGAATCTGCTGGCGCTATATAAATAAACGGTCATGTGATGAGCACATTTGATTCTATGGCTGTTTAATTAATTCTTCCTCTCTTTTATGCCCCCCCCAGTACGCTGAAACGCTCCCTGGATATCTTCAAGCAGCGTAAGTGTATAAAGGGGAATAGAGTTTATAATTGTAAAGTCATTCTTTGTCAAAACACCGAAGGGATCCTGTTTAAAAATTATACCGGCTTGAGTTGGTGTGAAAAATGTAAAAAAAAATTCTAAACTCTATAAATGGTTTAAAAATTTGAACCAAAAAAAAAAGGTTTTCTTAATTTGTGTTCTACTTTTATCCATTTCATTTATAACATCCTCGGGGGGGGGTTGAAAAGGAGAAAAATATTCATTGATATATTTTTATCCACCAAGTACTCAAAAGAAATTGAAGCATTTTATTTTAAACAATTTTTTTCTTAATTTGTTAATTTTTGTCTGAAAATGAACAGAGGCCCCAAAGACAAATTGTATTAAATTCCTTAATTTTGTCTGAAAATTAAAAAGGGGCCCCGAAGAAGCAAAATAAAGAAACGTGAATATGTATAAAAGCCGCATAACTTATCCACATTACTGTGTGTTTTCTGTATAGGCAGATATCGGGGGGTATATATATGTCATAGGTCATTAACTCTTTCAGTAAGGTCTGTTATATTAAAGGAGCTGATTTTGGCCAAAATATTACAAAAGATGAGCATAAAAGCTGTTACATTGTGATTCCAATACCAATTATATAGAAAATATACCCCAGAAAACAGTCCTACTGGGACCCATGACTTACTTATATGGCATTATTTTGATATTTGGATTTTCCCCCCTGCTTTGGACAACAAACTTTATTTTCCTGAATCACTTAAAAATCATGGGGTTTTTTTTCATAAAAAATGAAAATTTTACTGATTTTTACTGTTTTTTTTGTTTTTTTTTTTTTTTTTTTAGAAGTGGACAATATAGGTCAGTGTCACATTCAACTGGCGCAAACCCTGCGGGAAGAAGCGAGGAAGATGGAAGAGTTCAGGGAACGGCAGAAATTAGAGAGAAAAAGGGTAAACTCATTCCTGATAAACTGTCTATGATCAGCGATGTTTCAGGATTATTTTTTTTTTTGACGTACCGTGTATCGGCGAAACTCAATTAAACTTCGTTAAATGATTACTACGTCTTTTATTCCTAATAATAAATTAGGAATACAAGGGCTCTGTAAATTGGGCTTTATTAACTAAAGTGAGATTTGGGGTTCCACTGGCTCTATAGTCTTTCCATCTGTGCTGGAATTCCAGCGGCTCCAACTTCGTAAATAGTTACTTATTACTGATATTTGGCTGTTAGGGAATTCCCGATAACACCGTGAGAGCAAACACCGCAAGATCTTGTACTTGGCTGCTCGTCAATAGCATGGAAGTAAATCCGGCCGGGGCTTTGGACTTCTACCTCTGCACTGGACCTGTTATTTTGCAGTGAACTTCCTCCTCCTTTTTTTCTTCTTTTCCGTGCTTCTTATTTAAGGTTGACGACCCAATTCATGTAAAGACACTGTTCCACTTAGACAAAATGCTAATTACATTCTCCGGCGTGCCAAACCAGCACATCCATCATGGCATCCGCCTCCGCTCAGCTGTTTTCATGGAAAACAAGGAAATTTCTGGCTGTAACATAATTGCAAAAGGTTTTCCTAACCGTTAATTAGTCTTTTAAACTTAAACTTGTATCAGCGAACACAACATACCATTGGAACACAGGAGTGATGGGAGTGATAAAGGGCCATTGGAGTACAGGAGTGATGGGAGTGATAAAAGGCCTCTGTACGCCTATGAAGAAATTCCATTAAAAATCAGCTGTTTCTAGATATAAGTGAATGGGGGGGGGGCTGGTAAGACTATGAACAAAAAAATGTGCAGAATAAAGTGTATAGAATTGCATTTGAAATGAGAATTTCTGTATTTTAGGCAGAAGACATCATTACCCAGACTATGGCATACCGAACCTTTACCGCGTGGGCTCACAAGCTCAAAGCTCACCAATAATCACTTCCCGCCGATGCGTCCTTCCCACCGCAAGAACGATGAGGGTGCTGAACAGAGGAAGAGTTTGGGGCTCGCTTACCTGCTGTATGGATC
>VKOC01003789.1:0-71170 GCA_009364415.1 Spea multiplicata
AAAAACGGCCCCCCCCCCCAATGCTATATTTTGCCTTTGGAATTTTACATTCCAAGTGCATTATTTTAAATTCATCAACTGCAAAACTTTCAATCATTCTTTTAATTTGACTTGTTCCACAAGCAATGTCTACCCTGTTGCAGATTTGTATTATTTTGCAAAAATACATACCTTATCTTTTGAAACTTTTTGTAATATCGGTAATAAAAATGTTGAGAAGTATGGGTCCCAGTAATGATCCCTGAGGTACACCACTAGTAACAAGACCTTCCTCTGAATATACACCGTTAACTATAACCTTCCTGTCAATCAACCATTGTCTTACCCATTCAGCCATTTTAACCTCCACTCAACAAACAATTCAAAGTATTCATTCACCTGGGAGAGTCACCATGCTACTTGCCTACTTTGATAAAGACTACTATTGGACACCACAAACAATTTTAACAAACAAGAAATATTATGACCCATTCATATTGACAATATTGTGTTTGTAGGCATTTACCTGGTGGGCCAGCTGGGCCGGGGTCACCTTGGTCACCTTTTATTCCAGGAAATCCCCTCTCTCCCTTTTGACCTAATAGAGTTAAAAATAAAAGTTTAAGATTAAACAAAGTGTGAATTGAAATGGAGAGGGCTTGCGTGAAAAATGAGAGTGAAATTAAAAATGAGGTGTTGGAAAAATAAAACACATATATACAAGGAAAGCCATTAAGGCTAAGAGCAGGTGCAAGGAAGTAGAGATTGTACGTTGAAGGTAAATGATGAGGGCAGTGTATTGACCCCTCTGTCAACATTTACCTGGATATCCTTGAGGACCTTGGACATTTCCCTCTCCATAAACCTAAAATGCAGAAGATGAATGAGAAACTATCACAGATACCTGTATTTACATATATGATGCACATTGCTTTTGCTTATTATAGGTGCATATATTTTACATACACCTGTACACATTCTCACCCATACTTCATCCGCATATATGAGCCATATCTGCCTGTGTATGAATTTAAACGTTTTGGTGCTCACATGAAGGGTAAGATAAAAATAATTTAATGCATTTATCAATTTATTTAGCAATATAATATTTATCAATTATTAACTTGATTACCAAATGTGTGAATTCATCAGTTTAGTAAATGGATAATGTTTTCACTAATGATCATTTTTTTAATAAATGGATTATCATTAATATATAGCTGCCAGAAAATGAATAAAAGCTTATCTTTATAAATTAGCTTTAGAATGGGACATATTTCTTCATTTTGGGTATTATTTACACACACACACATATACAAATATTATTAAAGGGCCATAGGATGACTTTAGAAGACAGATGGGAGAGGGTAGATTATGTGAAAATTAAAACTGGCTCCTACATTCGGCTTCAAGATCCAAACCAACTTTGTCAGTCCCTGGCTGAAGGCATACTAGGTGGCTATGTTAAGAGATTCTCTGGCTGTGTATACATATCACATGCCTGCCTGCAATAACCTAATACTAGTGATCCAAGATCCCTTAATAGAGCAATAGCCTGGCAATGAACGCAGAGGCACTTAGGGTCCATGGACTAAATATACTTTCATGGCACTTACCCGTGGGTTTACCTTAAAGAGTCTGACAAAAATAAATCATATATTATTTATATAGTGCCATGAATCTAGGCAGTGCTTCTTACAGTATATAGGTTCAAAGGGTAAAAAACCAATGCATGAGGTACAGTGAGCCCTGCTCGCAAGCACGAAATTCAGTGTTGTATATGATAAAACAGTGTAGTATTTAACATAAGAACTATAATAACTAAATTGGTGTTTAAATTAACCTAAATACGAAAACAATTCTGCTTTAGTGATAAATGGTATTGCATATTCTCCTGACTAAACATATTTTCTGGTGATTTCACTGTGGTAACGTTGCAAAGCCAGAGGACTGTGCAAGACATGACTATAAAATATGTATATATATATATATATATATATATATACACACACACATGTATTTAATACTTACAGTATTCCCAGGAGGACCAGGTGGGCCAGGTGGGCCTGGAGGACCCTACATAGCCAAAAAAAGAAACATACTGAACTGCATGTTATGTACATAAACATTTAATAGCTCTATTTGAAATTAAATAGCAGTCCACATTTTACCAACATAAATAAATAAAATATAAAAAAAAACCTTACATATTTACATTGTGATGTTGGCTACAAAAAAATGCACCTTCTTGTTATGATCTTAGAATCTACAATGCTCACCAAAGTGATATATAGCCTGATGGTTGACAAAAAATATTATATAAGGAAAACACATAGCTATCCTTACATAATACACAATGATGCAATAAGAAACACACTGGTTTGCCATTATTGTTCTTCTGCTGTTATAGAAAAGTATTTTTTTTAATACATTTTTCATTGCGAACTTACCATGAGTCCAAACATACTGCTAGGATCAGCTGGGTCACCCTTCTCTCCTTTTAGTCCGTTCATACCAGGGCGGCCCTTGAGAAAGAACATGATACAGGAGAAGATAATTACATATGGAAGAAGACAGCACCAGTGAGGAAATCGATCAATGAAAGAATATAAATAGGGATATAACATTTTGCAACATGCATCCAAGACAACACAGCAGGTATTAAAGATATTATACTCACGGATCTCCCAGGGAAACCAATCTCTCCTTTTTGTCCACGTGGACCCTGTCAGAGGGAATATTTTTTTAAAAAAATGATTAAACCCAAAAAAAACATTCTTGTGACACCCCTTACCTCATATTAATATGTATTCAATTAGGTTGTGTTACAGTACTCACCTCAGGTCCTATAGGGCCTCTTGGTCCTATGTCGCCCTTTGAAGAAAATACAGACTATTATATTTAGATATATATATATATAAACAATGGCCTTTCTTTAAGATGAAGTGGGTAGAACTAAGGCACTGCCGTCCAGAATACAACACATTGGTCATTTAAAGGAATTCTGACATTCAAAATATCCAGTCACATACAGCAAAAACCCTCTGTTTGAACCACACCAGATATCTTCACCGTGTGTCAAAAGGACATCTGTGTCTTTGTGAAAGTCATTGGATCCTAAAGGGCATTTACTGAATAATCTGGCACAAATGTGTCTCCTGGCCCACAAAAGCCAATTCATTTGTATATCTGAAGCCCATGTTGGCTCTGAAATAACCTGTGTTTCACGCTGTAGGAAAAGCAGTCAGAACATGGCAAATGTTGGCTAGATGCTCGCCTTGGCTTAGGACATGGTAGTTGTGACTTTATTCTCTGAACTACAAAGGGCAGATTTGGCAGTTTCTCTGACCACCAGGAATACATTGTATCTCCTCAAAACTTCTCAATGATCAGATAAGGGCAAACTCAAACCTCTATTGCCAATTTTGACCATTAGCAGTAAAATTTGCTTTTACTGTCACGCCACCAGCTAAATAATACACAATTATGTGTATTATGAAAGGTAATATTGTCCCACTATAACCTACCTTTTCTCCTTTTGGAAGTTCAGTAAGAGGAGTACCATCAGGTCCCAAAAGCATTCCAGATTCTCCCTTATCTCCCTTTAAAGAAAACACACAATGTAAGTAAGATGCATAAACACAAATATAACCAATCTTTAAAATATGTATAAAAACATTTCCATTTTGGCATATCTGATTTAAAGGAATAGTTAAGCTTAATATACAATTAGTATAAAACCAAAACAAATTAGTTCAGATATGCTTTGTTTCCAGATGTTTAAATCTTAGATTACCGTTGAATGCAAAACACTATTTGTAGTAATTATCCTTATTGCCCACCTCCTTTTTCCTACATCTACATTTGCCCCAGTGTACATATCACAATCATCGTGATCTATACTGCACACAACCACTGGGGACGTTTTTGACACATTTACAGAGCATTGTGTGTGACAATATATTTTTTGTAGAAACAGGTTAAAAATCATCTTTCGATATTTTCCCTGATTCTATTTTCAGGTTTATTACTCATGAGAGCCACACAGGGGCATGCAAGTACACGCTTATTGCCTTTCTTGCCTGCAAGGTTCAGTATAAAGCCCTATGGGTTTTGGAATGCATTGTTGTTCATAGGGTTTGTCTCAAGAAGAATTAAATTGCAGATCTTCTTGAAGGATTTTGGTTGATAATGCTTCTACTACTTTGCAAGACCTCCATTTGTTATTTCTCTGCCATTTATAATGGTACACAATAGTTAAAGGATTTATATTTATTTTTTCTTGGAACAAAGACAGATCAGCTTTAAGGCACATTTCCTACATCTCACCTTTATCCCTGGAATTCCAGGAAAACCTTGAGGTCCTGCCTCGCCTTTGGGTCCTATTGGGCCCTAGAAGACAACATAAACGTGAGGAAATCAAATAATCCCTGCTTTGTGTCTGTATATGAGGATTAGTACAGACAAAAGCAATTAGATTCTAGCATTTATTTTCTTACCGGGAAGCCAGCTTTACCTTCTCGGCCCTGCAAAGTGAATAGATAAATACATTTTTAATTCTAAAATCTCCCACAATCAGTTGCATGGTATGTCCATCTAGCATTATCTCTCCTGTATACCTGTTTATATAGATACAGCTGTGTTCCTAACCTATTTCCTAAGTGGATAAAACCTAATGGTATAAAATACTACTTCAGCAGGACAGTCATTAGCATTGTGCATATAAAAAGCTTTGGCATACATTTTCTTTGACTCCATGCTTTGAAGCGAAAATTTGAGTCCCCTTGTCCGAGTATTACAGGTATTTCATTAACATGCTATATACTGCTTCCGCCTAGTGGTCATACTTTATAAACTTATCACTTAAAGGACATGGATAGTTCATTGCTAATAAACCCAAACGTATGATTATTACCCTGGAAACATATACAACATTTGCTTTTATTTGCGGAAACCAAATGCATGAGATCCAGGATGCCCTGAAAGGCGTAACGGCAAATTATGAAAGAAAATGCACATATTAAAAGGAAAATGTAGGACATTTTGTTTATTCCTTTCTAGAATGCATGTTTTTTATTTATCACACAAAAATAATTGTATGTTTACTAGCCTCTTAAACAATTACTGTTGTTATTATATGAACCCACTGCATGTTTTAAAAAGCTTTAGATAAAAGCATACAGTATATTATGTTTCTACTTTTAACAAAATAAATGTAGAATCAATCCCTCTAGTGGCTGAATTAGCAAATTATATTTCACCGTCCCCTAATGCAACTGTCAGCATACAACAACAAAAAAATATTAAACCACTATGTAAAGTCAAAACCTAAGACTCTATAGGATGAAATGCATCAAGTAACTTACATCTGATCCAGAAACAGCTGAAATTCCCTCCTAAAAAAAGAAATAATGTTAAGCAAATACTGCAAAGGAACAATGCGACGGTTCAAACACAATGCTGGATACAAAAAAAAGAAAAGGTGTGAATTACACATGTAAGGATGTGCTTACCTTCTGCTCTGATGATACATAAACAACTTGACCAGGAGGTCCGGGTGGGCCTGGAAGTCCCACTCCATCACGCCCAGGTCGTCCCTGTAACCAAAGTATAAAAACAAATTTAATATGATGCATAGAACACATCCAGTACCTCTCATTCTTAGTTTTCACTTAGAGTATGCTTTGGCTAAACTGATTTAGTAAAGGATTCACTTGTATAAGAGGTTTATGTTTTACCAATGAGACGATCCAGTGAAGCCACATTTCAAAATGTACACTATAATCCCTTTTTATACATAATCCCAAAAGTCTGAAAATGTACAAAAATATGCTTTAAATGGAAACTACAAGAAGGTTCCACCAAACATGTGTTTAATTGCAAGCTGATAAAAGGCCCAAAAGAACTGAATCTTAGTTCATTAAATAACATGCCCACATTGGGTTATGCTATCATAAAATATATATTTATGGACATACATTGGACACAGTAATGATAACTAAATCCTACATATTAAGAGGTACAAAGACCAGTTGAAATTGGAAATCTTTCATTAAAGAACACACTTACCTGTTCACCCGGCTCTCCTTTGTCACCCTTAATGCCCTGCAAGGAAAGAATACCTATGATGTAAGATCATGCAATAATGTCACTTCTTCCAGTATTTCTGAGTGGGCTAATGTGCATTGAATTTAATAGTACAAAAATGTAGCATTATGGTATGGCGGTGCATACAGAATTTTTGGTAAAATCATTAATATAATGATCCATCATATATATACATTACATAAGCTTTATGTAAAACAAATATGCTGTTTAAACAGATGTTATTAAATGTGGTTAATATACATCCATTCTGTCTTAAAATAGAAAAAAACATGTTAATGATAAGTACGTTTTTAATGTAACTTAGAATAAAGGATCGATATTCTTGTGGCATGTTGGTGTAGGATCATAACTGTAAAATACCACTATTATCATGGTTTACCAAAATGTAAGACGGCTTAAATCACTGACCTCAGGACCTGGAAATCCATCCAACCCTGGTCTTCCATCCAAACCTGCTATCCCCCGATCACCCTACAGAACAGGAAGTTAAGGATCCAGATAACAGGTAAACAACGAATAAAACTTTATTTGAATAATATGAAATATGTGTTTATTGAAGAATATGTGTGCCACTTGAACCAAAATCAAGTATGTCTGCAATATGGCTTCCCACAATTTACCTGAAGTGCTGTTAAAATACATATGTATAGCGATAGGGGAAAGGTTATATATATCTATCTAAATGGCATTTGGATCAATATTCAAACTAAGGAAGAGAACCTCTTTAATAATAAAAAGCTTCCTGTGTGTACGGAACATTGTACATACAGAGTTTTGTTACAAGTCAAAAAACTTGAATATTTGTTTTCTTCATTGTAAGATTCTTTTCTTAAACTGATCATTATACACAAGCACATATATGTTTTTCCCTTAAGCTGTAAGATTCTGTGTTATAAACTCACATACCTTTTGCCCAGGAAGCCCTGGCAAACCTGGATTCCCCTCTTCTCCCTGCACAGAGAGCGACAATATAAAACACATAAAAACTGCACAGTTACACACAAAAAAACCCCCATAATGATGCAAAACACATGATTTGTGCACTCAATGCACAACACAATGCACATGACTTTAACTATAACTGTACACAAAATATCGCATAGAGCCCCCAACAAAACAAAAAAAAGTTAATATTCTGACCTTAGGTCCAGGAAGTCCCTGTAAATAGAAGAAAAAAATAAAGTTTTATGAAATGGTTTACGGTTATATAAAGGTTATAATGGAGTACAGAGAACCATATAAAACATTTGACCAAGAGAATTTAACACAAAATCAGCGTATATTTTTTTTTCCGGACAATTCTGAGCCAATATGGTTTAAAAGAAAAACTGTAACTCAAGAAAACATGACTTATGATATATATATATATATATATATATATATATATATATTATATTTAAATATGCCTGACGATCCACAAGTACCTACCGGTAACACGTCACCTCTGGTAATGAAACCAATTCCAGAGCCTTCCATGTCATCCTGAAAAGGAAAAGTGATTTGTCACTAACAGAATACAATTCTAACTTTACAATTGATTTACTACTCCAAAATGTCACCAGTCACGTTATCAGAATCCTTTCCTCATGTGAATCATTCTTCTTCATAAATCCCTCCTTATGTTACCTTTCAAGGTTTAAAGGTTTTTACTCGATGTATTTTATCCTTCCCGGTTACCTCTTTTCTTTCGACAATCAATGCTGTCCAATTTTACTCTACAACATTTTGTAGACATTTCAGAATCCTAGGCTTCTTGAATAGACCTTACTAAAACAGTGGAATATCACAGCATTATAATATTTCATATCTGCCGCTGTGGATTCTGAAATGTAATGGATTTCATAAAGGCCATTTAGAAATGATATTGTTTTTTTTCTAATGGTATTGCAAAAATTACATTTAAATTACATTTAATTTATTCCAATAAATAACAGTAAAGGAACAGAATAGTTAAAGCCTCCCAGTGTGTCTAACACCATTTGCTTTTTAACACTTTATTAAATAAATCCAATCCCTCCTTATTCTGTTTGTCTCCATCTCACTAGCATTTCCCATAGGCAACTGGAAGATTCTTAATCACCCAAAGTCCATGTACCGACTACTTACAAATCCAACAGGAATTCCTGTCCCTGCAGGGCCAGGTGGACCCGGAGGACCTGGTAATCCACGTGGTCCCATAGGACCTGGGAGTCCAGCTAAGCCAGGTTCGCCAGGTGGTCCCAGGAGTCCAGGTTCCCCAGTGCTACCCTAATTCAGAAATAAATAAATAAAAATATTCAGGAAAATAAACTTAGCTGGAATGGAAGCGAGTGTAAAAATGTGGGGGGATGTCAACAATGTAGAATTTGGGGTAAAATTAGTCGTTTGGATTAATGCATGAGATTTTGATCCTGCAGCTCTGGGTTGTCATCAAACCCAGATGATAGCAAGAGTCCCTTTGCTTGGAGCAGCATTGTCATTTGAACAACTAAGGACAAACCTACATTTAAGGACAAGAAAGAAACCGACCCAAAGAGATGACATTATGAACACATGAAAAAAGGAGTGTATGCTGCTAATCTAAAACTTGATAAATGCATACACCATGCAAAATTATACATTTATAGTTTATCCTAGGTGTAGAACAAAACAATATAAAAGAGGCACAAAATAAATCTCATTAGTCATCCATGCATGCAGGCAAAATGACAAAGGGATTTTTTGCGCTGGCTTATGAAATGCACTTAACTGCTACATGTAACTAACTTTATATGGAAAATGATAATTTCTTACTTTCCAACATTTATCACTATCCTACAAGTTGATAGCATACATCTGGGGAGTCAATAATCTCATTATAGCTGCTTATATCTTCCCTGTGTATGTAAGTATGTATACACAACTCAACAAATACTTCTTTTATTACAGTAACATAAAATGCAGTACGTATTCCACACACAACAGTCTTCATGTAACGCATGCTGGGAAATATACACAGCAGCACCACACATCACGTGCCGTCTTCTGCCCGTTACCTGGGGCAGAAAGCCTGCATCATGGGAAAACTGAGAGAGAACCTCCCGCAGATTGGAAGGAAATAGAGGCAACGAACTCTAAGAGACAGCAAGATAAAGCCGAGAAAAACAAAAATAATCCATAGAAAGCTTAAACATAACTGAAGGACAGGGAAAAGAAAAAATGTTGGTGCGCTAAGATAGTCTCAGGCTCAAATAATACAAATGTAACTGAAGGACAGACTACATACCTTCGATCCAGGTACTCCTGGTAGACCAATCTCTCCATCTTCACCCTTGGTGAGAACAAATAATAATTTAAGTTTTGCTTGTATGCCAAAATTACATAAAAAGAGGGCTAAGGGGTGTGGAGGAACACTTAATCTTTCCAATGGCAGGATAGTTGAAATCAGGGATTTAAAATTTTGACCCAATATTATATGTCTTTTTTGTTGGATTACCTTGAAATGTATCCACTTTGAGATATTAGGTCATCAACGTAATACAACATGAGTATGTACTTTATTTTAGATACAAACGCTATTACATTACAACTGAAGCTGAGAAGCTTATTTAATTAGATCCTGCTGTGAGAAAATTATGGGAGATAAATGGGGGCTAATTCTCTATGCTCATCATTTTAAGGACTACAAACATTTTCTACTTAAAAGCTTCACACATATTTTGTTTTCCGCAAATAGAAATATTATGAATGATAACTAATAATACTGCTTTTATCAAAGAAAAATAAAACACAAATATGATGCCTCACCCTCTGTCCAGCAAGGCCAGGTGGACCCACAGCTCCATCTTTTCCAGGTATACCCTAATCAGTAAATATGTGTATAAGTTATTTAAAATACCAAAAAAGATTGCATGACAATTCCACAACAATATAAAATTCTTACCATCCTCATCCCCTAGTGTATTATCTTGGCGCCACATAGCCATGTATGCTATAGAAGCTGGCTATTGCCAGGGAACTGACTTGCCTGGACATGGCTTAAGCTACCCAAGGCTAATATGTCTGGTTTGACCAATAATATTTAATGTCTACTACATTAACACTTTCATGCAGAGTTGAAGTACTGGCAAGCCACATTCGTCTGCCCTTGCTTTGCACGCCGAGAGACGACAAGGCTCCAGTGGCATGGGGCAAGAAGTCTGAGCTGCGCTTCATCCATTGGCTGCCCAATTACCAGTACCAACTGGGAGCTGCCACTTTTGCAAAGGACATCAAGGGATGGTCATGTGGATCTAAGAATCTGTCTGTTTGTTGAAAGGTTATAAATGGCTATAAAAAAGGTCCAACTCTGATACACGTTGTCATTTCCTTTATTGTGGTATACATAAATAAATGACACATGTACCCATCTGTTCATGTTATTGTTACTCTTAATGTTTTGTTAAATCGGTATTCTACCTTCATTGTAATAACACTTTGATTTTTGACAGAAAATCATCATCTCAGAGGCTCAAGTATCTCATTGTTTGACCTTGTGCAGCCCCCACTTGCCATGATAACCTGACAATGTTGTAAACAGCCTGAGAGAAAAGGTCTAATGCTGTACATTTAAAACGTTTCAGCAATCACACACAAAGGATCGTCCAACACATTACCGGTGGTCCAGGGGGTCCTGGGAGTCCATCATTTCCTGGAATACCAGGCAGCCCAGGGGGTCCAGGCAATCCTGTAGTATTTCCACCAAATGTTCCGGGCACTCCTGGTAATCCAGGTACGCCAGGTGGCCCAGGAGGGCCAGGCAAACCTGGTGGTCCCTGTAAAAGTGCAGAGGTCAGTGGAGCAGTAATAGACATAAGAAGGCCACCATGCAAGTACAAATATTCAGAAAGAGAGAAAGTAGCATGAATACCTATCTGCATGCATCAGTCCAATCCGCATGGATGCCTACATTGGCCTATAAACAGATCTTTGCATAAGAGTCTATTGCTTGTGCTAGACAAATCAAAAGTGTTCAAGGATCCGAAGGCTGATAAAGTTAGTATACAAAACTCCTGATGGCGACTTTGAATAAGTACACCTGGTCTAAGCCCTCCATATTTTCACTTTAATGATTACATTCACTCGCCCTTTCTCTGATACTTGTGCAAAGCTGATGTGTATATTTTTCTGCAGACATCTATTTTTCTGCTTTAAGCAGCTCCCCTGTGAGTGGAGTGGAACCAGGCACTTGTCAGGAATCTCTAAGTACAAATATCAAACGGCGTGAGTCATTGTGCTTGTCGGTGATAATGGGATTAATCTTTCTTCCGCTCCTCCTGTCTGGTCCTATGATAAGGAACGGTTTCAATTTTCCGCATCACTCTACCACATCTTGAATACTGGCACTATTTCAGCATATTAGGTTTTGCAGACCTGTTCGTCTAGTTTAAAAATATTATAAGGTTAGCCTGGCGATAAATATAATTTAAGAATCCTTTTCTTATGGGTTTGGAAATATTTTCTCACAGTGTAACAAACAAGACAAAGCTCACATTAAAATGTAGCTCCGATTGTATTAGTTTAGTACACTGCACATGAGACGGTCTTTAATGCTATTTTTACACATAGAGGACTGAGCATCAACTTCAAAAACAATGCAGAAGCAAGATGTCCGTGGTGTCCAGGGTCTGGGATATGTCACTGGATCTGCAAACTGGAGTGACCGTGTGAGAGTTACTCTACTAATTTCACATATGCTGATTCAATGTGAAAAAACTTATAGACGTCACGTCTATAATTACCATATAAAAATAAGCATAGAATTCAGCAACACCACAACGCTACTTCCTTCCATTACAACTAAAAGGCTTTATCAAGCTTTGTTGCCTTTTATTGTCGACAATTTAAACTATTTCTGTGATTCTGTGATTTCTTGCTGTAGTTTGGTAGCTGGATTGTTAATCCTGTATATCACACACCCACTTTGGCTGTGGATACTACTATTGGGGGTACTATTGGGGGTACTATTGGGGGGTCACAGCAAGGAAAGCCTTATTTATAAACTCTCTAGATTTTATGGTCTGCTTGCAGCTCATTGTGCACGGCCTGCCCTTCTCCAGTTAATAAGTTAGTTGTGAATTTATTTATGTGTTGAACTTCTCACCATAGAGCATGTGAATGTGCACTCGTGACACTATAGCTAATGGCTATCCAAGGTTCTACGGCCTGTGAAGTTCCTCACAATCATGTTTTGAAACATTCCACTAGCCCACTAGCCTGTGACAAGTCACATACACCAGTGAATGAGTAAAGATAATAGCGCTGTGCTCGGCTGTATAGCAAATGGCATTAGTAGCGGGAAGTGGTTCTGCTACTTTATAGATCTCTGGTGAGGCCTCGCCTAGAGTATTGTGTGCAGCTCTGGAGACCCCATATTGACACATTCGATACAGTTCAGAGGAAAACTACTACAATGCTAGGTGCTTTGCAGGATATTTATCAGGAGTGACTTTGGGATCTTAACATGTATAGCTTGGAGGGAAGAAACATTTAAATACTTATGGCATTTAACAAAATACAGGAGGGAAACAGAACAAGAGGTCATAGTCTAAACTCGGGAATCAGGGGCTTCGATCTAATGTAAGGAAGTTCTACTTTACTGAGAAAGTGCTAGATAAATAGAACAGTCTCCCAGCTCAAGTAGTGGAGGCTAATTTAAAAGGAATAAACTGATAAATTATCTTTACATATTCTATGTACAGTGAAACATAACCTTTACAGGTCATTGGTTATGTCAGCATCTAATCGTAATAATGTTTCCTAAGAATAGTAACCTAGATTATGTTTCTGCACTTCCCGATGTTAAAGTTACTAAGAGTAAATAGGATTGAGTAGTGCAAGTGGTATCATTGCTGTTGAATGTTCTATTTACACTCACCTTTATGTTCTCCAAGTCCCCGCTGTATCCAGAACCCTCCATGTCAATGAATGTCTGAAAAACCAAAGAAAAATACAGTGGGTAAATTGCTGCCAAGACAAAACCAAAAGACATTGTAATCCTGCACAGGTTGATCATTATAAAAAGTATTTCAGAAATGCTAAATACAGCCAATATTCTAGTATGCTAAGATCAATCAAGATTACATTGTAAGGCTTTTAGCAACAGCTAAATGGTAATATTCTAAAGTCTATATAGTTATTGCATGTGTTTACAAGTAATCAGATCCAGTGCAGAATATATGCTATGTGATATACAAACTAAAAATAGTGTATCAAGCCACCTACCAGTTTGTCCATTTTGGAAGATGGGCCAGGGGGTCCTGGGGGTCCAGGTGGCCCTTGAGGTCCTCTCATTCCAATACCAGCATCGCCCTGAAAATGAACATTTCTATCAAACCATGTTGACTGACATAAATTAGTTAAACATAGTTGCAATCCATTTTTTAAAAATCTTAACTATTTCAGAATTGTTCTTCAATTCCTGTTTAAGTTGATATGTATATTTCAAAGCCATGTCGCTTCCTGTTTCTCTAAACATCCCTCTCTATCCTCAAAATCTAAAGTAAAAACGTCTAATTAGATACAGTGCTGTCAAAGGAACAGGACAGATGTGTGTGTGTAGTTATGTTTTACTTAGAAATGTAATAGATGTATTGCAGTAATAATAATAATAATAATAAAAAGAATAATAAAAAGAATAATATTTTCCACTTGCCAGTAAGACAGAGATGTCAATTGTTCTGTTAACGTCCTCTCTATTAAGACTAAATCTAAACCTCAGTTTATGGCTTTGCTCCTTCTGATGTTTTGCACAAAGGATAATTAATGCACAGGAATATCTCCGTAGAGGCTACAAACTACAGAGATATTCCTGAAAGCAGCCAGACTTACTGCTTCTAAAGACAACACCATTTAAAAAGTACCTTTTTTATCCTAAAATCAATGAACATGATTACTGTTTAGGCTGGGCTTAAGACAGGATATAGCATATGTACCTTTACTATAGATACAATAACTACTTACTTTCTCTCCCTTCTGCCCAGGGTCTCCTGGGGTCCCTGGAAAGCCCTGAGGTCCAACTTCACCCTGTAGATTAATAATAGAAGATGAAACAAATATATATTGTCCTCACAAGTAATATTTAGTGAATGCATTAGGAATTATCTATGTGTTGATAGGAAAAGGTGAGCACTTCTAAATCCTACACTGGAGAAAAAAAATCACATCTAACATTAAAAAGATATTAGTGTTTTACTTAATTGAATTTTAAAATTACGTTTATTTAAACATATTAAATTACGTTAAGAATGCCTTGCATTCATGTTATTGAGATTATTCTACTAGTCAACAGAGAGGGTGAACTTGCAGGTGCACAGCACAAACTGAGCCAAACTCTCCCCAGTCTTGGCTCATTAAGATAACAAGGCAAGGATTTGGAGCCGACTTGGCCCTGGCTCATACACTTTCATTTTTGGTGAGCTGGGATTGAGCACTAAAGATATTCCTGTTAATTTCCCCACTTTCACTAGTTTGCACTAGATTGGCGCCTTACACATAACCTTCATTGCATGCTGGGAGGCTAAAATGCAGACTGTAGAAGGAGGAATAGGTAAGAAAGGAAGTAAAGACGGCATGAATTATTTTGGTGGTAGTAGACGGTGAACCTTGGTGGTAATAAAAGACAAATAAAATAAAACAGACTTACAGCTTTTCCATCCTCTCCTGGATCACCCTGATAACAACAGAGATGATAATTACCAAAGCTGCTTTTTTTATTCAAACAGTTCTCAAAAGTTTGCAGTTTGCTATATCATAGCTAATTGTAATTATGTTACTTATTTGTAATTATTTGAATCATAGTTACATAGTTATATAGGCTGAAAAAAGACATGCGTCGATCAAGTTCAGCCTTTCCTATATCTGTTAATTTGTTGCTGTTGATCCAAAAGAAGGCAAAAAACCCCGGTTTCGCTCTTTCCAATTTTGCACTAACCAGGGAAAACAATTCCTTCTTGACCCCAAAATGACAGTCAGATTTCTCCTTGGATCAATAAGCTGCTTCCCCATAATTAAAGATTATATTTAATCATTTCCCATAATGTCACCCACACGTCTTCACACATATATCTTACTGGTTCTCCATCTTTTCCGGGAGACCCTGGTGGGCCTGGAGGACCAGGAGGTCCCTTGACTTGTTGCAGTGTACTTCCATCATTATCCTGGACTAGCAATGGTCCTGGTGGTCCTGGAGGGCCCTGAACTCCAGGGTCTCCCTTCTGACCCTTAGATCCAGGATATCCAAAGCCTGGATCACCCTAAAAGATGTAAGGGAACATGATAATCCAATCCAGACAGATTTAAACAGCCAGTACAAACCAGACAAAGAAATGAAGTCAATAATATGCACCAACCTTTACTCCAAGTTCTCCTTTTACACCCTGTAAAAAAACAAATTTAATGTTTGTTTTTTATATCAGGCAACAATGTATTGTTGATATCATAAGGATTCACAAAACAATACTGATTTGATTTAACATTTTTCATATTCACTAAAAACAGGTACATTTTGTGTCATCCTGCCTAAAGTCTACAAGATATTAATGGATATAATCCATAGTGTTTAACTAGATATACCTTATGATGGCCAAGACCTCATAGACTAGGGATGGATTAGAACAACTGTTTAAAAAGTATATTCATAAAAATATCGATCCTGGTATGTCAGATGCAACTTTATCAAGACATCATTGCCACTAGATTTCAGAAACTACTACTTTACATTTTCCTTCCAGTGAAGTTCCCTGGCAGAAGCTGAACGACTATTCTGAAATGTGTTTTTTCCCCCATTTATTTACTTTTCAATGTTATATCTATAGCACCATGTACATATTCTCAATCCCCAGAGCCTAGAGCAAATCATGTAACTCATCTAATTAGATGTATTTGTATTATTTTAGTGTAGTTTTATAACTATGTATTTCTCATCTGTGATGGGTATGGAAAATGCATGTAAATAAGGACCCTATTTTATGCGTAAACATAAAATATCTTAAGAACGTAATGTGGATTTAGAATTTATGGACTAACTCACGTGATCATTTGCAGGCTTTTCTGCCTCTCTGCACCCTTTATAACAATTGTTACGGTATTTGCTATTCAAAATTGGATTAATAAAAAGTAAAGTTTAATAAAATATTTACATAGTAAAGGGGAATTTTACTGTAGGAAGTTTAACATAATCAAATGTTTTTTTATATTTTATTATTCATAACTGTTTTGCAGGAATAAACATGCGAAGCAAATAGGGAAAGAGGTGTGCTATAAGTAGGCTGCAAACTCTGTGTGGAACTACTCTGTTTTCCTATAGAAAAGTGCAGTCAATTGCCTGTATAATATATCTCTAGTCAAAGAACATCACCAAACACCACTGCAAATAGTGCACTAAAGAAGTAATAGCGATAAGCATACAACTGAAATGTTTAATCATGCAGACATTCAACATTTGAAAAATACAGCATCTTATGCTGAGGATATCTGCTTTGCTTCTCAGGAGTATGTGTGCCTGTGTTGGCAGATACTCACACTAGTTATCTGCCAGTTAAACTTTACAATTATTTCCTTACTTTTTCTCCTTTCATGGCAGCGCCTGAGCTCACACTTGTGCCCATATCCCCCTTTGGTCCAGCAGATCCTTGGTCGCCCTTTTCTCCCCGATCTCCTTTTTGTCCCTTCAGCCCTTGTTGGCCTGTAATATAGAAGGTACAAAATATGCAAACTGTGACCTGCTGTGCGTGAGTTTTACTTCTTTTAAAGTGGATTTTTGAAGAACACATCTTGAAGCAACATAAAATGAATTCATTTCACCAATATCTTGCACTGTAACCATGCTGATCCTGAGAACATGAGTTGTACCATTTCAAAGGTCTATGAAGTCTACTGAACAGGATGCGCATGTAGCAAAGGAGCAAGGCTGATCTTTCTTTTTAATGCTGGGAAACACATCTATTCTTTTCACATCATGTTTTTAAGATTCTATTGGGTCTAGATGTATGTTGAACACTAATACTGCATAATGTATACTATTATGATTAGTTATTATATATATATCCATAATTATATTCCTTTTATATTGTTCTATATGGAACATAAGTTATCAGACATTTGTATACAAACTGACCTGCTGCTGTAGATTCAGCCTCTAAGACCCCGCTTTGGATGCTCACAGTCTCTTTTATGATTGAAGGTCTCTCAATAGGTGGGACCGTGATGGGCGCCTGTTCCCTGAGGCGCACAGGAGGTTGTGTCACCTGTGACATAAAGTAGAAAGTAGCACAAAGAAACATCAACTAAGGATTTAATGTCACTCTAACAAACCATATAGTCTTATGTAAAGCAATAATAAAGAAGATAAGTTAAAGTCAGCAGAATCTTTAAACCCAATCTGATTTAATACAAAATTGAAAACTCTAAACATAAGTAGATCAAGTGTTAATAACTGGACATGGATTACGGTAACTACAATAAACTCGGGATTCTTCATTTTCTTTCTGTAAATACATTTGAGTCCCCAGTGAGTTCACTACAAATGACACTGGCAAATTCCCACAATTGCTAAACTTAGGTTGACTTGATAGGATCATGGCTTCCATGTTTTTTTAATAAGTGTAGGCCCTTATTTAAAACAATGGAGCCTAACTCAGGACACCTTGTAGAAACCTGGACGCATTCAGAGAAACGTACACAATTCATAAGGGGAAACAGTTAAAATGATAAAACCCCAAGTATTTTGCTTACTAAAACTTAATAAATTCAAGTTACTGTAACTACTAATTCAACCATACTATGTAGTGCCTGTTTTTTCCATCCTGGGATGGTTATGCATTCTTCTAAGAAATCTCCTGGTGATGTAGTTAGAGATCCTTCTTCCAGGGATGACACCATGTGGCACACCCAGGCAAGCAGACATTCACCTTCCCTTACAGACACGTTTCCCCGGGGCATGGAGAACATGCATACATTTCACGTACAGTTCACACCCTTGACGGTTTCCATACCCACACCTATTTATGACGTTCCTTATACCACCTTGCCTCTAAACAGATCATTAGCTTCACACTTTCACGACAAAGCCCATACATGTACTGGCCCACAATGCATTAATGGGTTTATGGATAACCTGTTGCCCTTAAGGGGTTAATAAAGCTAATATATTATCAGGTTAATGTCTTACCACTTCAGTTTCTGCAATTCCACTGCCAAAGTCTCCAGAAATCTGCATTAAAAAGCACATGCATAAAACAAACGTTAAATGTCTGCTCTCCAACCCAAATCTTTCAGTTTTAGAGTTAATATCCAGTTAATGTATCCAGGTTAAACGTCTTCATTGATTGGATTCTGCAGAACATGAGAGTTTCTTTCACTGTAGTGAAAATGCTCACACATTAGAAACCCTAACCTTTAAAAAGACGCAAAGAGAAGAGGACTACTGTCTCTGTAGGGTGATCCGAATCAGAATACAAGGACTTGTGGAGGCTTATAGGACTTCAACAAGAAATGTATTTAAAAAATACATAACGCTTCACTAAACGCTATGAAAAATATGAAGAATACTTTATAACGCTTTATATCACAGAAGTTACTGTTTGGTCTGTTGTAATGGTAACAGATCTTTGGAACCAGGGTGTGTTCCCTCTCCAGCGTGACATGGCCAAGGCTGGAGTTTTTTTATGACCCACAAAAAAACACTGCAGGTTTAAAACTTTATCTCTGACCGGCATTGGACATCTAAAACCAAAACAATATACAAACATTTTTATTCGGGATTAAATGTAGTTCCTTCTAATTGAAGAAAACTCAAAACATAGAAAAATTACATATCGCAGCATATGAGAAGCTGTCAATGGATCTCACACTCTGCCAAAGTTGGTCCTTCATTATATTTGTACTTCCTTAAATTGTCGGAAAAATTGCTTGGGAAAATAAAGAAAAACATCTGCATCAAAGTAGGTATCCCACTTGCATCCTGTGGAAAATCTCTTTTGTTAAATGCTGCATATGCTTTTCCCAGTCGTGTAGGCAGTACACTGACACATATCCTTTAATATATAAACATGTCCAGAAGTTGGATGTCCAATTGGTTTTGCAATGTTTGTCTTTAGTGGTGGTGTACCATGATTTCATTTATTTTGGTAGCTTTTCCTAATCTTTTTAATTTATCAATTATACATTTGACTTACAATATCGGAGTCATCCCCTTCCTCTTCGCACTGGTGTTCTGCAGCCCTGGGGTCATTTTGGATTTTCAGTTCAGCTATTACACCCTAAAATGAAGATTACGCAGGTAATCAGAGAGGAAACAGAGCTGAGTGTGCTCATCATGAATCATGGATAACATTACAAATGCTAATATGGAACACAGCCAAAACTGCACAAAACAGACATGTAAATGTTAACGACTGATAAAAGACGTATTTGCGTAATCATTTCAACGGGAATATGTTCCTTATAAAACACACTTTCTGAAAATTCTTGTTTAATACAGTTTCATACTGTGCTTTGTAACCTATGAATGCAAAATATATCCAATTCCATGAGCTTTACCTATTTTATGTCTGGTAGCGCCTACAATGTTCAGTGTAGAAATGTGTCTTTGTAAAACTATCTCTGGGATACCATCACCAACATTCACACATATATTACCATGTGACATCATCAGTATGCCTATGTAATCATAAAATATGAAATCACAGCATTCCTATAAATATTCACTAGTGTATGGCAGCACCAGTATTCTTAGATATTCTAATGTGTGACATGACTAGCATTCCTATAGATATGTTGTGTAAAGATGGAAAAAGCTCCTATAGATATGTTTACTATATAACATTCCTAGATATGCATTGCATATCTCCAGTATTCCTCGTTATTAAAACTAATTATCACCAAGCTGTGATAACACTAGTATTCCAACATATTGATACTACGTGACATCCTATACATACTCCTACCCAATGACATCGCCTAAAAAATGCCCATAATTTATGTTTGTGGGTTACTTAAAATGTTCTTCTTTAAGATGGGCACGGGATGCATTGTCGCAATGCAAAGAATCCCCACAAGAGGGCAGTGCACCTTATACTCCATACCCTATATTTTTTCTCATTGTATTTACTGACAAAAATATATAAAATACTTGTCTGCAAGAACATTTTTTTACCCCTAAAACTGACATTTTATAATAGCATTCCTATTTGGTCGCACATAAGAAGTATTTTCTAAATGTTGTGGTTTAATTGAGGCACAGACAAAATGAGTCAATGTTATTTTTAATGTTTGACTGTGGTTAATAAATAAACCCATAACACTTCATTCTACTCTATGTTGTTTTATGGTGCTTTAAATGAGTACCAATAGCAAACCAACTGCAATAGGTCAAAGATTGCAGGTACATGAATGTAATTGCTAAATTTTGAAATAACTTTTTTAAAATATTTTCCTATTTTCAAACTAACAGTGTTATTAATTTTTATTAATTCACATAGAGCCATCATAGTTATTCTAACTAGAATGCATAATTAGGCTCTTGTGGAATCCTAATTATGTTCCTTTACTAGTCTTCAAAGTAATTCACTTTATATTTATAAAATCTATTTATTAGAACGCTCATTAGAAACATTAAATACCTAAACATTGCCAACTTGCCAGCACCATTGGTATCTCCTTCAGGTTTTGAACCAGGCTTCTATTCTCACCGAATACCAAGCTCCAAGTTGTGTAAAGATGGAAAAAGTTACTGTGTTGTAATGACTATGTACCAAGGGCCATCTTGGCCCTTACTGTGCATAACACTTTTAATGTATTACATTATTAGATGCACTAAACCATTATTAATTGCAACATTTTTAATTGCAAAACTGGGAATCTTTTATCTTATGGAGTGCAGTTAGAGGTTTGGTTGGGGTTCATAGCTTTACCATGACTTTATATGGTGCTTTGTATAATAAAATAATTTAGAAAAATAATGTAATTCACTTGTACAATTTAATTTAACAACCATTTTCTGCTGTTTACATACACGTTATTGTGACTTTTAGGGCTGTAGAGCACTTTGATGCACTGATACTCGGCAAGCTTTCAGAGCTCCTGAAAATATCAATGCAGTCAAAAAGATTTTAAAATAGCAAGGCGAGGATAAACAAGGCATTTTAGATTACTTTTTTTAATATTACTTTTTCAAGTGGCCTCAGTCACAGAAGCTTTCTTTTATAATTATCTTTTTACATGTAGTTGCACTTTTTGCGTCGGATACAGGAAAGAAAATTTTTGATGTATGTTCCAAAACATCTACGTCGTGTAAGCATTTGTATTGTATTACAATGGGTTTTCTCATCTTTAATGATTATGGACGGAAGCACTTCCTAGTGTTTGACAGAGGAGATTAGATCTTTGCAATTATGTAAAATGAACCTTCCTTAAAAGCTTTTAAAATGGATCCATAAAGCCAAATATTTATCCAAAGTTAATCTGAATATATTGTACTGGAATAATCTATTTCCTAAAGCTTTAAAATAATCCAAACCCCAACCTTTAAATACACAAGTTTTATATATACATGCTTGTTGGGACAGCCTGCCTGACCCTCTTATCCTGCTGGCAAAGACACATCTCTATTTGAAGTCAAATAAAACCATCTGACTTGTCATTTGTCAGCTGTTCAACATCCCATACAAATCCCTCTCCCCAAAACAGTAATTATCACACACATATCCATCCATTCTCAGCACTCAATTTCTCCTTTGTCTGAATGGCTTCTTAATTCCCAGAGAAGAAACAAATGCCTTGTTCACATACTGCATAAAGCAGATTCCAAGCACATTACTCAGAATTCTTCTACTCGCACCCCCTAGGATACCAACCCAAAAAACCATAAACCAGACACAAAGATGCAGCATAAGGAGCGAGAAAGAAATAGACAAGGAAGATAAAGAAATACAAAGAAATGTTGACATATATATGTTTATGTGCATCCAACATGTTCAAGGCCATTGAAAAAAAATTAGTGCAGCCTACAAAAGGGCTATTATCACAGACAGAGAATATATTAATGGTCTCCTTGTAAGCTGAAACAGTCACCACTTGACCACTTTTTAACCAGAACTATTTTTTTAAATAGGCAATGAAGGCTGTTGATGTTTCAGTGTTGTGTCTTTTACTCGTCACATCAGGTCACCAATGAAAAAAATATATAATAATTAAGCAATTTTGTAAAGGAGATACAGTATCTTGGGCCTAGGGTGCATGAAATTATTTTTAGGACCTCACATATTTTGACCAGAGTTTAGAAAGAAAGAAAGAAAGAAAGAAAGAAAAAAATTAGGGAAAAGTTGAAAAGGCCCAATCACAATAAGACCAAATCTTGGCATTTTTGTTACCTGATAACGGTCAGGATCAGCACCTCCTGCCTGGGCTACAAATAGCCCAGATCCATCTTCAAGTTCCATCTCATCAGGTGACCTCTCGAACCGAACTCTCTCCAGTTCATCGCAATCCAGAAACAGCACAACTTCCTCATCCTCGACACTGATTGCAAAACGTGTCCAGCGATTCACCAGGGATGGGATATTAAAAGTGGCAGCAGCATATGAAACCTGGGAGCCAGGCTCGGGCTCGGTGTAGTAAAATATGATTTGCTGCTTATTACCTTTGACCTCAGATAGCTTCACCCCAATGTACACAATGGACTGAGAGGCATCAGTGATGGAAAACAACATTCCTGCTTTGTTAGTGGTTGGCTGTACATGGAAAATAAGAGAAAAGTCCCTAAACATTGGATTCGGTAGGTGGTACTGAGCCACCTGTCCTGTGTTGGCATCCTCTCCAAATACATAGCCTGGATTCTTGTCAGGCCCAAGAATTTTGGTGATTTGTTCTGGTGGAGGATCTCCAATCAACTGCAAAAGGCCAACTTCTACATTTGCTCTCCCTGGAAAAATAAAAAGAGAATACACCATAAGGAAACATGTCTGTGTCCATCCAATAACTTGAAAAGATCTTGGTATGATTTGGTGTTTCACCTGTCTACAAATATTGAACTGATTTTTCATCAGAAAGTACAAGTTACAATTACATGATCAGTTACACAACACTTTCCTTACTCAAACTGAAATCTTGGAAATTGACATTATGTACAACCAGAAGTCTTACACTTTGCAGTAAACTTAATGTTTTGAACGTGTGAGGGCATTTTAGTATTATTCTGAAGAAGGCTTCATTAAGGTCAAAATCTTGGCATATGCTATCAGTTTATTCCACTTATTCGAGTGCAGCTATCTTCTTATTTTTGTGTTACCATTGAAATAGTATAGTCTACAAAGCCACTGGCAAGATGTGCCTCCACTTGATAGTTTTGCTCCAAGATTTGGTGTGCACCTCCTCTATTTCTACTTTAGCATAAAAAAAGACAGTTACAGCTTTCCCGAGTGAAATCTTGCCTTTTTGTGCATTAGTCCCAGGAGACACGCTACTTACAGAATCTTCATGGGAAAGTTCTTACATTTAGAGCAGCTGAAGTTTTAATGACCCTAAAATTGAAAATTCTGACTTAAGCCATATACAAAGGCTCTTTCATTTATGCAGATGGGCACTTCTGGAATTGGCAACACATTTACATCTCGGTATATGACCCTCAAATTAACTTTACCACTAACATTCATTTTTGGCATTTCTAGAATACCTTATATTGACTTGTCTATTTTACCTATTTTGTGTTCACAGCAGTGTTTTTCTGATGGCACGATACTTCACTTTTTTTAACCGGTCAAAAAAACTATTGCCAAGGGAATGCTAAATTTGAATGGAAATATGAATTGGAAAAATTGACTAAAATTTATCAAAACTCCCTACTGAATATTGTCTACTTTATCATCTCTGTTGTTTTATCTGAAATGTTGCTATGGAATATTGCAAAGTTCACAGCCCGATCCCGATAGTTTGCATCCCAATGGTTTTAAAACCCATATGAAGACTTGCAGGAAAAGGGTTCATGATCACGTAGGAGTCTACAAGAGCAAAAATCTGTGGAAAGTTGAAAATATGTCCATTTGCATGGTTAAACATCTGTTTTCAGAGATGCTTCATGACAAATTATTAACAGCACGGCAAAGTCTCGTAGAATTCCAAGAACATACATGACCAATTTAGATTTTCTAGAGACTGATATGAAAAATGGTGTATGATCTATTTTAGATTTAGACTGCAAACCTAGAATATGCACGCTAGAAAAAAACGGAGCTTTATCTCTTGGCCATGATGGACTTCTCCAACTAATCATTAACATTGGTTTTTAACTGTCCTAGCCTATAAAAGAAAACAATACATGTAAAGACTACAACGGATGTAACAAAAGATCAATAATAAAAATATATTTGACTCTGTGGGCATTCCTTTGTAAATTATACCAATGTTATTTTCCACTTATGCCGCTATCATGGAAAACGAGACAAGCAGGTGGAAAAAAAAGCAAATCCGACTTCTCTAATCAAATGTACTGGCTTTTTGAATGGTTGGATGGAATGCAAGCCATGCATGAGATAAGCAATGCAAGTACTGGCGTTTTAGATTAATGTCCTACACTTAACATAACTGGCCAGTGTGTAACCCCTTTCCCTGCCGTAGCACACTGCTAGTCTTGTTAATGATTTTTTCAGCCTTTTTGGGCAAAAGAATCACATAAACCTGGGAATTTTTAAAACAGGTTAACAGGACAATAAAATGCAATTCTCACCAACCTATACTGATGTAATAAGTAGCAAGAAGCACTAAAACAATTTGAATTTTCACCAAGTTTGCTAATTTTTTTATTTTTTTTTTACATTTTTGTTTTAGAAGGGCTTTGCTTTTTCTTATCAAGAGTAGAAACAGATATATCACAATGGGTGCATGGGTCTCCTTCTCAGAATATGATCTGGGTGTATAAAATGCATAAATGCCGATGTGGGCAACGTTAAAATTATATTCCTAAAGAATACGCAGCAAGACTAAAGAATAAATATAAAATGAACATGGCAAAAACACTTTAATTGAGTCCTACGGAAATATCTGCAATCAGCACACTGTTGAAGCTGAAACTGTAGGCTAAACCTATTATTCCCAGTAATGCATAGGGGCATCCTTAATCACAGTTTTCTTTTATAATTGTGTAGACATATGCTGTCTATATCCTAAAACCACTGTAGAGGAATGCTAGCACAGTGTCAGTTACTAGATAATATCATTTCTAAGAAAACCCTCTTAAACCTATTTTTTAGATATTAACATCCAAAGACATCAGAGCTGCAAGAATGAACAGTGTTCAAGAATAGTTATTCTTGAACACTGTTATAGTTAATGCCACCCTAAAATCAAATTCAGTGGATCATCGGAACCTCGCTGATCCCTACCTGAAGATAAATGTAAGAGATTTTCCCAAATGTGACATGGGCCAGGACACATACTGTACATGAAACTTACATGAGTGGAAAATATGTCTGTTATAGTAACCCTACCACTTTATAATCGAAAAATGTATTTGTATCTAGTAAGTACTACACAGCAAGATATCACTGTTTCATAATACAACCATTCTAAACACAAAAGCTTATGTTATACATTCATAATGCAATGAAAGTCCTTACCATAATTGGTTATGGAAGAACTGCAGGATCTGAAAAACAGCTACAATGATTTTTTGTCCGAATTTAGTTACGTGGTGATTTACAGATGCCAATGTTATCAGAAAATGTGCACCCCATGAGGAGAACAGCCTGTGCATAACGAAAAGTTTCAGTAACTGAACTAATTGCTGCTGAGAAGAACCAACAGCTGCCCTGGCTGAGAACACAATGCTCATCTCTGTGGGAGCAAATGTTTGCAGCTGGATTGTCTTTAATGATGGAAGGATGAAGATCAGTTGTACACATAACCAGATCACAGCTTGTAACAAGAATTTGCCAGTCTAATGCCAGGTCAACCAGATAACCCAGCCAAGCGTCTACTCAGTCCATCCATTCATGTACAGAAGCCAAGTCTGCAGTCACAATGAGTAAATGTCCTGCTTTCTAACGCATCGATGCACTTCAACACGTCTAAGGTGGAGTTTTATGGTGGTAGAAAGTAATATGCTGCAATAAGAATAAGTGGGATGATGGATGGCATGTGGGATGGGAAGTAAGGAAAACTTGAATATGTGATGGAGACTGGATGCAAGTGAAATGATTAAATGAGAAATGGGTATGTCACATGAGAATGAGACTAATATAGGTGATGGATGTAAAGAGGGTCCACACTTGGGTTGGTGAACTGAGCAGGAAGCTTCTGTCATTCTGTACTCTTACTGGGTGTTGTCCCATGAAACCAGTGGGGGCAATAGTTAATGGGTTCTGGCACATACTTTATACAAAAACGATCTCCAGCAGATATTCAAAAACATGTTGGTATGTCTTGCTATTATTTTGTTGTGTACAGATTCAGTCTTATAATATTAATAATCACTAACACATGTCTGGCTTCACAATTATTTTGTACAGAGACACTGATGTTTTTTACACTTAGAAGAAATTCAATGCCAATATAAGGTTCCTTGTGAACGATTAAGCAGTATGTCTATGTATATGCCAAGCTTTATTGCACATTTTATTGGAGGTAATCAAACTGGATGTATTTATTCTGACATGTTTGTTTCATTGAATGAAACTACTTGCATACAATACCTTTTCTGGATTATATTTTTGAGGCTTTGAATAATTGTTATGTCCTGTCTACCCTTTGTACAGTGCTGCTATACCACTACTAATGTACAGAATGGAAAATACAAAAAAACAGACATTGGTTGACGTTTCTGTTAGGAATTACCTTAAATTATGCAGCCCTTGAAGTTTGCCACAGTAGTACCTTGCTGAGATTTCAGCTGTATGTTCCGAGTTAACCTTTTCAATTTGTACAGACCGGTTTTGCACCGGTTCTCCTGGTCAACACCGCAGGATCGCAGGAGCTAGGTCTTGACATACCCTGCTTCCATTTAAATGGGAGTGTTTCCTGCATTGTCAGGAAGGAGTTTTCAATATTGCCCCACCAACCTGGGGGTGCCAAAGAATTTTGCACCCAGGAGTCAGTGACCCTAGGCTCAGCCCTGGTCCGAGCAGGGAACTAGCAATAGCAGCCTCCAGCTCTGCAGATAACAAAATGAGAGATGACCAGGTTTTTGTCAATGCCGACCTACATTACAGTAAACAGTCCTATATTTTATGCTCAAGGAGAGATTTATTTGGGAAATACAAGTCTTCTGGCTTGTATGGTGGATGTAGTGGAGTGTTTAATAATACGTGCTACAACTTTATGCTCAAGGAGAAGAGTATTTTTTCTGTAATCATTACTCTACCTATGGTCCCCTGAGGAGATACTAAAAGCCTACCCAAGACCAATGTTAAGAACCTCTTCTCCAAATTATCATAGCTGCACAGGAAACCTCTGAATCCTACTCAGGAATGGAGACATATGACACAGGAAGATTTGTCTCCCCTAAGAGATTCCAGTAGGCACCTTGTACAGTCTTACAGAACCCACAGCATGGTACTGAAGGTGACACTAGGGAAGAAGCATTATAGCTTTGCACCAATCCAAAATTAAGTTCGACTAAATCAAATTGGTCATTGAGAGTGCTGGAAAAGATATTGCTCAGTGAGTGGCTATCCCATCACAACCCCCCCCCCAAACAAAATGGGCATAGTATGATATCACACCACCAGGAAGCTGAAAGTGACATCATGCAAACACCAGTGTCCTGTCATGAGACATCAGAATGTGGATAAGTCTGCTTTACATGCTCATTTAGTTAATCCTGACCTGACACTTACAGATTTCAACTTGCCCCTGAACAGACGCACAAAAAAAAGAAAACAAGAGTCCATGAAAAGATCTGTTATCTGGAATAAAAACAGTGTAATTGGCAGATCCTGTATTATACTTGCTAAAGCACTCATCCAGCTGCAAGGCCGGTTATTGATCCTGAGTACACAGCCCTTTCATCCACTGCCAGCTAAAATAGCACAGTTAGACACAAAACACTAGCGTTCATAGAATATTCAATACCTGGAATTTCTGTTAGGCTTAAAAATACATTTATAATGATCTTGTTCTGTGCTAGCCATAGAGGCATTTACAGTTCATGACTGTAGTGCTGAAATGTAGTGCTGTTTAAAGACTAAAAATTTATCCCATGGTCATTTGGAGTACTTAATCGCTTCCTAAAAGCGTCATGGGGTCAACTCTCCACCAGTAATAATGGCCCTAAATTTCTAAAGTCCCTATTTAGCTTCCCTCAGCCCTGTGGGTCTAGTAAGAATAAGGACTCTACAGACACTGCCTTGCACTTCCGTGTCCAGCCTGACAGATGAAAATGATGTCATATCCTGACATGTCCTCAAACAACCTATAAGTGGAACCCAACAAGTCAAAGGGTCTGGAGCAGTCTTCTAGGGTTTATAAAAGATAATCCAAGTGTAATTCCATTGTATACAATGTGTAGAAATATATAACTTAATGTGGTAAGTGTCCACTAAATGCATTTTTCTTCATATTGTGACCCAGAATATGATGGCAGATAAGAACCAGCTGGTACATGTAGTCTGCTACTTGAACTATTTTAAGAATTCAGGATTACACTGCTTGGTTAGTTGTCCCTATCAGGGCAGCTTGCATGCAAAATGCCATTACATTATCAAATAGCACTTCTGCCTAAAGACAGTTCCACGTATCCACCATCTTTGTTGGAGACAACACATTTCCTATTGTTGCCTACAATGAAAATTGTAATAAGCACATTACCTTTCACAAATATGTTCTGCAGATAATTGGCAGTTGAAAAATCACTTACCTATTGAGGAAGCAGAGACCTCACCTGTCTCTGAACCTATGAAATAATGAATATATGCACATGAAACCCCAGAATCCTCCTCAGGAAGAGAGTCACATGACACTGGGAGATGTCTCTCCCCCAGAAGATTCCAGCAGGCATCCTGTATGGCCTTACAGAACCCCCGGCATGGTACTGGAGGTGACACTAGGGATGAAGTATTACACCTTGGCACCAGCAGTAAACAGAGAAACCATTCCAGGAAGCGGTGGCACTGAGATTTAAGAAGCCCCTCCCAATCATGCAAAACAGCCTTAATTTCCAGCACATTGCTATGATTCAGATAATTTGGTAGCATAAAATTGTCAATTCCCAATTTGTGGCAGAAGAGGAGATTGCTGGGGAAAGGCAAGCAGCGAGAATTTGGTGCAGTCAATTTTGGCAAAGAAAAAGCAGTCGTTGTGTAATTATTTCTAAAAGCTGGTGTAGAAGCTTTAGTACTGGTTAGTAAATTTGCTTCAGGTGTGCTTGCAGCAAAATGCCTTTCTAGACTAGATGCATGTGTATTAGGAGCCAAAGCCCCATCTGCAGTGGCAGCTATCCCAGAATGTTTAGGGAGCTCAATATTCTGATCAGACGGATTGGAGTTAACAAAATGATTTTGTATATTTTCCCTATGTAATAATGACTGGGATGAATTTATCACATCATGGGATAGGCCACTGGCAAAAGACCCTGTAACTTTCATTGAAGAAGCAAGGTGCATACTGTCTGTGTGATCTGCATGCATGGTCTGTGAGTTCAAACTCAAAGAGGTGGTATCTAAGTGTAGTCCTCCCAATTCCAGGTTTCTGCTTTCAGAGAAAGGTGGTACATTCTGAGCTCCTTCAAGGTCATCTCCTGAAAAAGATTTGCTTACAGGTTCTGTGGTCAAAACATCCACTGTTGGATTCACAGGGAAAGAAGAAATACCTGACTGATGAGTCCTGTGATCCCTTGAAGACATGTTCTTCCATAAGGTCACATTATCTGAGTTGGGAAAATAACTATTTGTATTATTTTCTGTAGTTGTGTCATTCTGTCTAAGACCTTTTTGAGTTAAGTTATCAGGCATATTTATCTGAACGCTCTGAACAGTCCTAGGGGTCGCCTCTTCCAGTCTATGAGCAGGTACATGATCAGCAGGTGTCATCGTGGTCTGCTCAACTTTATCTTCCCAGCCATGCACAAAGTTCCTTATTCCTTCTGCAACATTTAAAATCTCAGCCCCCACTCCAGCAAGATTGTTCTGATGTGTATTTTGTGGGGTTGTTGGTGCCTGTGACACAGCCAAATCATTGGTTTCTTCTGCTACTACAGGTGTAGCAGTTGTGGCCACATAAACATTCTCCTCTGTATTCTGTAACTGGAAAATACTAAATATTGCTTTTTCCTGATGTTTTGGTACACCTGGGGGAAATGCAGTTTGTTGGTTACTTGAAATATCACCCTTCTGTGTGGCTACAGCGTCATCAAGTTGTTTGATTGTTGCTGCAGGTTGAGAAGCACTAGATTCAGAGGGAGATGCTGCTGGAGTTGCATTACCTGCGGGTGGCTCTGTGTTTGATGAATGAAGCTCTGCAGGTGGGGGATGCTGCACAGTTGTTAATGCATCAAGCGCAGGACGCTCTGAATGGGGACCCAAACTAACAGTTTCTTCTGCGGGCTTCTGTGCAGGAACAGATGTCGTGACTTGATTCTGGTTATTTTCCCTAATCCAGTTTAAGCTACTTGCATCCGGTGGCACAGTGGATGGTGGCTGATGACTTGCAGGTAGTAATGTAGTAGAGGAAAGGTGTTCGGCATGCTTTAATACATCATGCAGGTGATGCTCTGTATCCGTAAGAAAAGTTGCAGCTTCTTCTGTCGGCTTCTGTGTAGTAGCTGATGTTGTAACTTGTTTCTGGTTTCCACCCCACAACCAGTTCAAAATCTGTGCACTTGACAATGCAGGTAGCGTGAGAACCAGGATAGCTAGCACAGGATAAATCCATGTAAGAGCCATCAGTGTGGCTCGGAAACTCTACGGACGACTGTTCACGTTGATTTGTCCTCTAAAGCAAGCAAACTACACATTACCCTTCAAACAGCTAAAACTACAGGAGGTGGGGCCATAAAAATACTAAACCAAACCTCCTTATCAGAAGCCAGCCCCACACGCAGCAGGAAAAGCTGAAACAACTGCAGTGCACTTTACAATTGACCTCACTCTTGACAGACAACATAAGTTGAAAGAAATATTTTGCTACAGATAACAGAAACTCTCAGAGTGCACACAGGTTACACTGAGGTAGTACGGGCTTGAACTCTGCAGCCAACATATATCTCCTACAAGGCACACTATCCTACATACATTACCGTATGTATATAGAATACACAGTAATATATATATATATTATATATATTATATATATATATATATATATATATATACACACACACCTTATATGAATTTCCGTTCTGCATCTAAGAGCACTTTTACATTAGGTTTTCAGACATAAATTTACCCTTCCTAGTTATTTTTTAACTAATGTGGCTGGTCCATCCCTAAATGTGGCATTTTTACCACTTGTGTAATATACTCTTAACTCCTTCTAGACTGTAAGCTTGTTGCGCAGGGCACTACTTAGCTCTTGTTTCCGAAAGTCGACTTGTTATGTTATTAACTACTTGTTATGTCGTGATTACCCATTATTGCGGAATATGATGGCACTATAAAGATTAATAAATTATAATATAAACACAATTATGGTACTTGCCCAAAGCACATTGAGAGTTAATTAAGACAAGGGCAGATAATGCTAAATGTTCAGTTTCTGTCTCTTAGCATTCATGTGTATGTAGCGCCAGGGCAGGACAAATACTGGCTTTTTTTCACCATTTCATACAAAATTCTATTGGTGTACCCTCGGCTCCTCAAAAAATCAAGTTAACTCCATAATTTGTGCATATATTTGCACACCCATCTCGAGGCACTAAAGTAAATAGGATTATTAACGAATTGCAGTCTCTAATGACTAGCAGAGGTCACAAACAAGGTCTAAATTACGAGCCATTGAATCTTAAACTACGGTCTGTACTGAGGAATAATCACGCCTGAAATAAAGTAAATCTGAAACAAGTGAGCTAGTTTCAGGTCAAAGTGCTCTCTCACGCTCTATTGATTGTTGACCTCTCCTGATGAGTGGGATAGTGACATGAAGAGAGAGGATTGGAGAGGATTACAAGCTATTTGTGTGTTTATATATATATATATATAATGTATTATTGTTCATATACAGTATATATTCATACAAACACAGGTCCATCCATGAACACATATCATAAACATTGTGTTTTTGGAAAACTTGCCTAAACAAGATTCATAGCCGTGCCAGGAATTCCCAATGTTTGTGTTCAGTTTCAGGCTTGACAAAAAGCCAAATCAAGTGAAACAAAGAATACTGGGATAAATTGGCATGTAACAAACGCATGCAGCAGAGAAGTATGAATCGCTCTAGAAACATCTCACAATTACAGTGAAATATCTACACACAATTGTTCTTTCATTACGCATTTTAGGTTAACCCTCACTGAAATACCAATTTAAAATGAAATGAAGCATCCTCAAAAAAGGAGTTGCAACTTTTCTTTATTTCTTTGTGTAGCTGGGGTAGCTTTTATTAGTAAAGCTACCTATAGCTTACTTCACTAGCAAGGGGTAAAAAAAACACCTCTTGACATCTCTTGACATAGGAGCCAATGTACTTGGATGAGTGAAAACATGATCCTATTTCAGGTTGTTCCTTCAGTCCTACTCAACTGGAGAAAGTAAATGAAATCATGCATGAAGGTCATTAATGGCCATGGGAAGCATGATTAAAATGTTCCTTACACTTGTATGTCTCCTGCAGCGTTTGCTGTGAATAAGCGTAAGATTAATTAAGGTAAGCGTCACACATGGGCTATGATGTCACTGTACATGACTACTAAATTACCTGCTCAGTCACATCTTTGAACACCCTTTTCAGTGTTTTTCAGTTTGTTATATTCCAAGTTAAAGGGGGTTAACAAGAACTTGTTGAAGGTGGTTTAGTAGTAATCTATGAATCATACTACATATACATTCTACATTCCCTATGGATTTTTTCTGCAGATTCTCCTACTTTCTTCACAAAAACCATTTGAGATCTACAGCAAAGCTCTAGTTAATATAGAATACATTATATGCATACAGTACAGTGTGAACAACATATGTGACTTCTTAAATGTTAAAACTGGGGAAAATTAGCATTTAACTTGTGCATCAAGAACATCGGATGGACTGTCAAGAATCCTGTCTTTCAATCATGTTATTATGACAAGTGGCATTAATAGATCCTATTCATACAGAAGTTATATGGCCACTTAATATACATAATGAAAGGCATTTCTGTACACCAGAGTTAACAGACAGATCACACGACATATCTTCAAATGAGAGAATGCAGACATAATTACTACTTCCAACAGTACACAGAGCTAGATGAAAATGATAAATACTTTGAATAATTTCATAGTTTAATGGTGAAAATGTTAGAAAAGATGTTTATTGTTAAAAATACATATTTTGATTCAGCACCAGAGACACTGAATCTTTCAGAATTATAATGTAATCATTTTAATAACGGTAGTTCTGTTTATTTAGCATGCAATGTCTCTATTTACATCCCCTTGTTCTCCTTCTGTCTTTACTTTTCTGTCTCCATTAATGATGATTCATTATGAAGGAATATACGCTAGATGGGGACTTGGAAAGATAGCGTCTATGTTTTATCCAACTTTAGTTCAAGAGATAAACAATAATAACAGCTAAATTTTACTTCCGAATCCCTGGAGCAATGGTTAGTCATAGACCTGCTTTGCTGTACTATATACTATAATTATACGGAAAAGGAAAAGTGCTGTTTATGAAGAATGTTATGATAGCAATTCAATAGTACACAACCCTTTAGAGACACTCCAGGAAACATTTGCTTCCTTGAGTTTGGGCACCTTTGAGGATGTCTTTTACACTTCTAGAACCACGTACGACACCAGGATTTCCTGATATAGCTGTTAGTGTACATAGTAACGCTCTAGATTTGCCCCGCAAGCTCTGGTTGGCCATGGGGCACAGGCCCACAGTACAGAACTGGAAAGTTGTCTTCTTAAACGTTCCCTGTCTTAGCTAGCCATGCTCAATTATGACAAAAATAGCACCGTTTAAGTATCCTTCCTTCCATTTCTTGTCTCAAATTCTATTTTACATTATAGTTTTTTTTTTAATTTTATTTTTAATTTCCCTATCCTAGCAATATTCCCAACTGCCCCTACTTAGATCATCATGACATTCTAAGTACTGAGAGAACAATAGGCTGGGTCCGCTATGGTTAATTTCACACAATTAATTTTACACAATGGATTATCCAACAGGATGTTTTTAGCTGGGCATTCCAAAAATTCACGCAACCACTGCTAAGCCCTGTCAGAATTAAAAATATATATTTTTACATTTGGAAAGACAGAGCAAATGAAAAGCGTATAAGTTATTTGACCCTATAGAATACATAGAACCTTGGATCATTCTATGAAACTGCGTACCTATCCCAGAAGGGGCATATAGAGAAGTATTCTGATTTGATCTATTTAATTTGATATTTCATTTGGGTTCAGTTACTCCGAAGGAACCCTGATTTATGTAAGATTGCCATTAGATTTACAGCCCCATTGCTGACGATATACCTATTCCCACAATATTTAAGGAGCTGAAACTATAAATATATGTTGAGGAACAAATCAAACTTTTAAAATGACAGCACAACATCCATTTAAAAAAAGAACAATCCCTCTGGGGTACTGGGAGCCTTATGTTTGTTGGGAAAAACCAGTAAGGAAAAGCTTCCAGATGCTTTAGCAAGTCCCAACAGGACGTACATAGATTGTCCCATTGTCGATTTTTTAAAACTTATCAGGTTTTCAGCAAATTCTCTGCTGACATTTCCTGAGTAAAGAGCTGTAAAACTTGAGGATACATATGGGCATATGATTTGACCTTGACAACACCCGCAACCCCCACTCCTTGCCGTTCCATACATCTTTCAAATATGCATGTCTTTAACCTTTCTTAAGAATTCAGACTATGCTATGTTTCGTACATAATGGGCCGTACAACTTTACATAGCATCCCAGTATACAGGGCTGTAAAAAATGTGGCTTCGATGAATGCTTACAGCAGATATAAACTCCATACTAAACGTGACTTCAAAGGGACTTTTGCCACCCATTCCACTGCCCATACTATAATCATAACAGGGAGCCCATCTCTATATATATAAAACATCCTCTTTCCAGAAGAGATGCATGTATATCCCATGCAAGTATATGTAATTTTGTTCTATTGTATCACATTTTTTGTAATCTTAGCATTAAGGAGCTGCCCTACCATGAAGCAGAGTAAGGCAATTGCCCCAGGCAGCACTTTGCCCGGCCCCTGTCTCTCTCCTCTGCGAGCCCTCTAGCTCGGTCTCGGTGCCGGCGTGTAATGCTGAGTGCCGGAATATGACGTCATTTCCGGCACTCAGCAGTAAAGCAGTGCGCACCGTGGCAGAGCAGGGAGACTCGCCGCAGGACTGCTGGAAGGTAAGTGAAGTACAAAGGGAGGAGTAGGGTAGATAATAGGGAGGGAGAAAAAGGGTAGATAATGACCCCTGGCGTTGGCAGGGGGAGGGCGGCTTTTAAACTTATGTCTTGGGCCGGCCCTGTTAGCATTACCTGGTATGACATAGGTAAATATACAATCCTGCTGAAGGATGGCAGGCAGCTGCAGCTCTAGATTTATGGGGCCCTAAGACAAAATATTTAGGGGGCCCTTATCTTTAATCCACACAATAAAAATATTATATATATTTTACATTTGTTGCCTCAAAATGTACCGAATTGCAGGAGTTTACTGCTTTTTGTAATGTTTTATGCTCTGGATGATACCAGAAAGCATATAAATGTAAGTGACTGTGGAAATATATTCAAAGTGATTAAACACACAATGCCTGGTATACACATCCGAGTACAAATACCTTGTTAATAGCACAAGAAAGTTAAGAATAGACCAGGACGCGAGGACAGAGTGCCAGTTGTGTACAAAGATAATGCACTCATAGTCCTCCTTGTATGGGTACGTGCCATCACTTAAGTACATTTAGCAACACTTTAAACGGCATCAGAATGGGCACATTCCATACCACGGGACAGAGGGAAGAATCAGATACCACACATTAGGCGAGTCTTTACTGCACAACGCCAAGCACTGTAATATTTTATTGCATTTTAGAAATATTTGGCAAAAAGCAGTACAGAAAAGAAAAGGTTGTGGGCGACTTTTTTTCCCCCCAGTGTCCAAATAAAGGAAAGAGTGTCCACTGGAACAGCCTACTGAAATATATCCCTTTGCTTGGCAGGCATTATGGATATACCATTGTACAAAATCCAGTTAGGAAGCCAAATGGTGTCGGCTGACTAAGAATTCCCATCTCTAAACTGCCACGTTCCAAGAATTTTAACCAAAACCAATAACAAAATAACCCAGTAGATTCATCGTGACAGCCATGAATGAAAAAATATATATTTCACAATATATTAAATTAAAATTAAGTACGTATATCCTTCTCAGCAGGCTGCACAAAAGCGTGGTCCATCTGTTTTATGGAAGTACCGTTTTCACCACCATGCTCCATATGCACTAATAAATCAGATGAGTCTCCAAAGTAAAATAATGTAGTCCTCTATTGAATGAGATCACCACGTCTTAACACTCAGTACACACAACACAGTGATGTCAGACGCTTCAGACGTGTACATGTAACGGTACCATTCAGACAGGGCTGGATTAGAACATCATGCTAATCATAAAGCTCCGGTACAATGTACCTTTTTAAGGTTCAATGTACACCGCAGAGTGTTTCCGTCTTTTTATAAAGTTCCAATTTACATTAGGTTTAACAACGTGTGAGGCCATAATCACACAAGAGAAGAGAAGGGCTGGTTATATATCCACACATGCACCCACTGGGACGTTGGATCCATATCCTTGCATACACTCTTATTTATCCTAACTACATTGTCTGAAAATCCCATCAGTGAGCTACATTAGTGGTAATTTTGATTGGAACATGTGGGAATTACACCAAGACATATTAAAAATGTGAATGTCCCATGCTTTAGAAAAGCCTATATCCTTTTCAACAATGAAAACTTATATATTTTAGAGCAAGGCAGTGATGTCACTAAACAACATGAATGCAACCAAAGATTTAGGAAGGGCAGGATTTTAACCTTGATTGCTAAACAGTCTTGTTTATTTATCATAGGAAGCCTCCAAGCTGCACACTCTGTTTTGTATACGTTTATTTGTACATATTTACAGAGTGTGGGCAGCATGAGGTTTGGCGCTGAAACAACAATCTAGTCCCCAAATATACATTAATATTTTTAATGCATGTTGGAGTCCATTTTGGAAGGATCCAATGCATTTAAGTCTACACAAACTGGAGCATTGTATTCTTTATTACGTCTCATATTCCTCCTCCCATGGCTGCCTCTACTGAAACCAGGATGAATTAGTATGTAAATTCTTTGGAGATGCTCAGTATACCTGCCGCTAGAGTCACTGGACCTTTAGCCAATCACATAAATGCTAGCAAAACATCAGCGTTCACATAGAACACAAGTGATTGGCTGCTGCTACTACAGTGACTGAGCATGTGCAAGGAATATATTACAGTATGCTGCCTGCTTTCCGTAGAGGCGGTTGGGAGGAGCTAAATGAGGCAAATGTCTCATTTTCTTTTTCCAATAACTAAAGAATGTCTGCCCAGACTTACATGCAGTAAAATTCACTAAAGTCCATGCATTTAACTATAAAATAGTACTCTACCGCTCATTTGAGAGTGAAATTATTTTTTGTACAGAACAGTAGTTGCAAAAGATGCCCGTATTCAATTCTATCTCTAAAGAACATTAAACTTACTTTTTCAGCTCATATGGTTATAAGTGCATAAGCCCCAATGTCCATTTCCTCCTCTGCATCCATTTTAGAACAAATGTTTGAGCGTTCATTATGAAAGAAAATTAATCGTGTGGTTATAGGTGAAAACAAAAGGTCATAAACAATCCACAGCTGTGCGTGTCACAATGAGCCATTCCACAGAAATGTTGAATTTGGTCCATATTCCACAAAATATTATTTTTTCTGTGTGTCTTTGTTGGGTGGCGTCGTAAGTCAACAGCAGCCTAAGCATCGACAGAATGCCATTCCAGAAACTATGTATCACATGCAGAAACTTGTAGCCAAATATATGAGCCGCCATGAACTATTTAGTCATTGACATGTATAGCACTGGAACATAGCCAGAATTCCCAGGGCGGGTGCAATGGTAATCAGTTCACTCGAAGTTAATGATAGTGTTATATATTGTAAGCTGGGGGCCACACTTTCTTCCAATCATCACGTGCTATAATAATTTAAGGGTATAGAAAATGGCGTTTTTATGGCCAAAGCAACGAAAAGTGGGTTCTCAACGTTCCTAAAGTACAATGCAAACTTCTCATCACTGTGCTATGGCGTTATGAATAAAAAACATGATTCTGGTGCAAAGTGAAAGGTGGTCTTAGAACCACAGCAGCCAATGGACTGTTCATGCTAAATGGACCATTCTACGGGTTGCTATGGTTATAGCCTCGGTTTATTATTAAACGTTGCACAAATCTAAAGAAGAGAACTCTGGGGTCTCAAAAGCTTTTTCTATCACCCTGCACTAAACTTATTTCAAACAGTGCACCAGTCTTGGGTGTGGGCACCGAATCCAATGCCAGCTACAGCTCAACAGTTACAGAGTCAGATAGGAAGAGGCCCCAGTTCTTTAAGGTTATTCATGTCTCTGCAAGCAATGGCCCTCGGTGAACAAGAGCTTGTTGTACCTTGTAAAGCGGTTAACAGCAACATTTTTTTTGCCTTTTGCCAGCTTCCCTAGACAACTGCGTGTATTGTGCTGAATGCTGGATAGGAAAGAGTTTTACATTCCCAGATGTGTACACGATAATTCATGTTTTGTCATCTCTATTACATACCAGTGTCTGCAGAAACTTAAATGTTGTGTAATCTCGAGTCCCTGGAAGGCTCCAGGTTTATTGTCTGAAAGCGGTATAATATCGGGAAGGTTTAATTGTATAAATTAAAATGAATGTTCTTTCCGTTTAACTTATTTCTGTGTACAAAGTACAAAACCAGTATTTCATACAAGTGTTAACTAAACAGTTGAGGTTGGTCTTCCCATGTCATAAGTACAACTGTTGAGGTTATTTTTACATTCTATAGACTTTGTAGAGGGTTTTATAATGTGTCACATTTTCCATCTTTCCTGACATACTTGTCATCTATAAGTCTATAAGTCAATGTTTTTTTTCTTTTAGAAATGTCAAAATGAGGAAACGTCTTGTAGTTTAGTTCACAAGCACCTGTAACCAACGATCCAGCACAAAATACCGTAGTTAAATCAAAAACCATCCAAAATCCCCTGAAATACCATAATAGGTGTTTTTTTTTTCTATTGTTTTAGTTAAACAATCCTTTGTCCAACACTGTACTATTGTAGGTTTTTAACAAGATATTCCCAAATAAAATGTCTATCTATTGTAAAACCACAATGGGTATGGTCCAGTTTTTGTCACATTATCGCCACCTGCTGGACACAAAAGAAAACTCTGGTACAATTGCGTGGTATTCAGCAACAAAATTGAAGTCCACTGATTATCACAGGAAAAAATAATATCACTGCCTATGTGCATTAAACAGCATTGAAGGACATTTGTTTTCTATAAGTGAATTTTTGTATGTTCTGGTCTACTTTAATGATTCATGCGCTTCTCTGCTCTACCTGCTTCACACAATTTAGTATAAACCCCCAGTGGGCAAGACAGCTGTGCTAAGTGCAGATGACTCACTCATAGTATGAAGAATAACCGACGGGGGAATCCAAGCTGTTCAAACAATCCCTCACCTCTGCTTATATTCATGGACTGTAAAGTATGGCTCCTAATTCTTCATCCTAACTGCTCACTATTCATCTCTGGATCCTTATACGGTATATCTGACTTTTAAGTTAATGTTCAGCTGTTTCCAAGAAGTGTTGCGATGCACATTGCTGAATGTAAACTCCATTGCTTTGTAATATATATATATATAATACTAATATGTTTTTGGACTGCAATCTTGATGACCCTCAATCAAAGCAAGTCTCTTTTTTTTTAAAATGGTGCAAATAAGGTAGACGGTAAAATGTTATACCTAGACTAAAACATGCAAGGAAATATGCTTTAGTCTGTGGGAAAATACACCATCCTGAGAACATAATTAGGAAGCCCACTATTCCCAGTTTGCTCCAGGCTAGTAGAAACAGTATACAATTGAGATAGGTCTGGAATGTAACCTTTCAGTCCTTAGCCATAAATACAGTTTGGAATTCACTCGCTGACACCTTTTACATGGGAACAATCAGCACTGCTAGGTACCTGGGAGGTGCCAGGGCCTGGCTTCTGCTTTGGGTCTGCAATAAACTTCACTGAGCGCGTTTGGACATTATTAGTGCTAAGAGTTTCCCGACATAATATAACGAGAAATATTTCTTGACGTATTACATTTGCAGGTTCTTCTTCTCATCATCAATGTCATTGGAACTTCATGGCTCCAAATGAGACGAGCATGCACAGCTATATATCATAATGCAGAAACTATATATATATATATATATATTATATAATATATATATATATCAAACCTTTTCATTAATGAGGACTACTTAAGATTAAATAAACACTTTGAGACCTGCTATGATAGAGATATTATTAAAAACATGCAATTAATATTGATTATGGATATATGTTATGCATTTTAGCAGCTATTAATGCATGTTGTGAAAGTACTTTTTTAAAATTCATTGCATTTTGAGGGTTAGCAGCCTTGGTGTATATACACAGACACCTACCAAAGACAAGGGGATGTTACAATGCCATTGGATAGATGAAGTACTGCAAGCTACTCAGAGGTCCCTGTTAGAGGTCCCTGTGCTCATTTAGCTTTATTATTAATTGTTGCCTTAACGAAAAACATCCTTTATGAATTAAAAATGTGTTATATATGACGGACTATTCTCCTTTTTAGTATATGGCGGAGAAGTGCACACATCTGTTGTGTAATGGCTCTTCCATTCAAAGTCTTGATAGATCTTCTTTTTTGACCATAGAAAAAAAAACTTACGAAGCCTAAATGAGGCAATTGCTCTGGGATTGGAAGCCTCGCTCTCCTGTGTCAGATTCCCTCAATTACTGTGCGTGTGTCATACTAGTTACTTGTAGTTCTGAATGGATAAACATATGCTGAAACTGAATTATGCACTGGACAGACATATGGCTAATCTGAAAAAAAAATAAGGATAAAATTTGGTTTGGGCACTTACAGAAACTGTAAAAATATACAGACTAGAACTATCTCATGGATAGAATGGAGTATAGCAACCTAACTACAATAGTAGTTGTTGCCTTCTGGGTACCGTGCCTCTGGCCAAGAGAAAAAAAAAAAAAAAAAAAGGCTAGAGAAATATTCTTACTCTTAAGAACAGCGTGTAAGACATAGTGAACCAGTGAGATGACATTCATGATATCACATATATTTAACAACACAACGGCAACTCAGCACTTCTTGCAAAGGAAATATGCCTGGATGAGCTCTTCATAATACCCACTCGTACCATCCCAACGTTTCACATGGTCACTCTTTTGTAGCCTTTGGCTACGGAGTTTGACCTTATGATGCCTAATTTGGAATTTGAGAAAAATGATTTCTTCTATTCTCAATTCAATTTTAATTTATAAATGTCTGCTGTTTTACACATTACAGAGAGAGTTAGGGCTGTAGAACACTTAGATATACTAATACACTAAACATACTGAGCTCTTGGCAGACAAGGACGTCAGTGGAGGCAAGAGGGACACATGGATGGGCTATCCCTCTTCGAAAGTGGCATTTATGCATAATTAATATAAATGAAATGTTTAAATTACCTACAACTCGCCTAGAAACTCACAGTTCAGTTATCAAAACCATACAGTATGTTCCCTGCTGTCCTACCTAGCTGGTTGAATTGTGATGCCATGGCATCCACCACCATGTTTATGTGACTGTCAGAACAAACTGAGACAAGCATATAAACAGCATACTTTATACAGACCGAAAATGTGGTTACCCATTTTCTGCAATTAATACGTAGGACCACCTGACATTCACCCTGTGTGACTTATGGCCACTGAATGTCAGCATTTCAACAAAGCTAAAATGGATTTCACTGCTCAAACTATTTCTGAAAGTGCTTGAAAATCTAAAAAAAAGTTTAAAGCCTCTATTAGCACTAAATATTGACCTCCAAATTTTATTTTGCTATATCCCTTAAAAATAAAAATTCCACGGTTTAGTACAGAAATGTCAATTCTGTGTAATAAAAGAATGAAATAAATAAAGCTAAAAGGTGATCCTTCAGAAAACTTCTTGTTTCTTGGAAATTCCATGAGATAATCTACGGAGGTCTTTTTTTTTTTTTTTTTTTTAAAACAATTTATGTCAAAGTTTAAGAAAGCATTCTTTGCACAACTTCCCCTTGCAATTATTTAAGGCGCAAGGCTCGTACCCACCCCACAGAACAATGAGTCTATTACACAGAAATGTCTGATTGCTTTGTCAGATGAGGAACAATCCCATTGAAGGGCTTCCAAACCTTGCGAGTAAAGGCTTGTGTAGGCAGCAGAAACATCCGCACAGTAATACGATCCATATCCCAGGAAGGACAAATAATTGTCCAAAAGGTTTAAAAATAACAGAGAAAAGAATAGATGGAAACCAATAGTATTATTTGTATTAAAGACTATGCACTTCATTCACATTTTGTATGTTCAGCTGCTTCTTAAAACTATTGTATTTTAAGAACAGAAGAAGACAGATTGATTAGATGGTGAAACATACGCGTTCACAAGCTATTTACAAGGACTTGAAATATAACATGCCGACCCATAATATTCATATTTTACAATGAGGGACAGTAAGCAAAATAATACATTTAAAATATAAAAACTTTCCTTCTTGGATGAACCCTCATAAAATACATTAACATCAGAGTGCAGAGCTGAACAAAAAGGTATTTAGTTGTTAAAAAATATATATAATATTATAGGTATGTGCAAAAAGGGAGTAACATTAATAGCTTAAAAGAATTGAATGGACAGCATTTTTGGAGCAAAGGTACTAAAAACAGAAGCCAAACATAACTCTGGTTCCTGTGCTAGATTTGCCTCTGTCTGACAGCAGCAATATAATCCCTTATGCTCCAGAATTCTAGTCGCTTGAGAAGGGAGGGAGAGATTAAATTCCCTACTTAATTTAAGTACTGAACACACTTGTTAATGCGTTATTCAGGTTTGTTGTTGGTGCCCCATTTAACCACTAGAGGTCACCCTTTACACCACTAGAGGTCATTCGCATTCTAAATATTTCCCGAGTCACTTTTAGCCCATCATTCCACATTATATTTACCGTACATTTCCTTAATTTATAGCAGATTCTGTAGCTCTGTTACCATAGAGTCAGTGAAATCGGTTAAAATCACACACAATAACAAACTGGTACAAAAGGAGAAGAATTCCACACTCAGTCAAGATAACAACCACTAATTGACTTGTGATAATTTTGTATGTGTGATGGCCAATGTTGGGAGAACATTGCGAAATACAGATCATTTAGGTCCCAATAAATAAAAATAAAATAAAATGTGGAACAAAAATGTTCTATAGTTACAACATCTATATTATCTATGCCAGCCCCACACCACCACCACCGCCGCCAGGTAAAGATTTTCAGAATGCCCCCACCTGAGCGCAGGTGGATCAGGCTGCGCATTGATCATGAAAGAACCATGTGTACTCCTCCGGGGGTATCCGGAGAGTCTGAAATCCTGCACAATGAGAACAGGCTCTGGGTATCCACAAGCCACAGTGCCTCATTGTTCTTTTTAAAAGTCAAAAGAGCTGTAACATAGGTATATTAAAGAATAAATATATTCCTGGAACACATATATTAAAGTGCAACCCTTGCCCCCCAGCTACCTTTGTTGTCAGACAGGCCATTAAAAATTAACTCCTATTATTTCACGCTGCCATGCACTCTACAGAATTCACACATTCACACAAATTTAAAGCAATTCACTAGTGCTAAGTCTGTGATGAATTAATCTCCAACGTTCTACCTATGAATCAATTCTTCAAACTATTAGCTCACAGTTGACAAACGTTAGCCCAGTGTATGTGTGTACTTTACAGGCGCATTAAAAGGCAGCATTACAGGAAGTTATAATAGATTCAGCTATTGAGACAAAAGATTAACCCTTTCTGTGCAAACTGTGGTCAACATTGGGTTCATTTTGTTACACTTTTATTGTTGTACTCTATCATCATATCTCAAATATGATGCAAAACTATGATATCTGGTAGGAAAAGTCTCCTTTCCAGTAAATCTCTGAATTTCCATTGATAAATGCATCACATATCATGATAGTTCATAGACAGGAACTAAAAACCTTAATTTTTTCCCATTTATATTCCCAGTTACTGTAGCGATCCAAGGAAAGCAGTAAACATCCAAGTACGTTTAGGATTTTGCAGTTATCCTTGAATGAACCAAAGATGGACCATCCGACATGCGATATGGATCTCCATATAGTTACGACCGGGCAGGTCCACCAAATGTTACAAAGCATTTCAAAATTGACAAAATGTGACATAAAACCAATAAAACAGCAGTGCTTCAAGCCAACGTTTCTTGCCCATAGTGTATTGTATTGTTCACATTCAGTAAAAATGCGTAGTCCTCTGTCCCTGATGAACACATTGGTTTTTCAAGAAGGTAGAGGCTGTTTGGGCAGAATAATCTGCCTATGGAAGCATACAGTCAACACGTAGACCAGTGCATCTTGGAATATAGTCAGGTATGTTTTTTATAGATATATATTTTAGTAGAACTGTGTTTCTCATCAGTCTTGAGTGCTGGAAATTATAATGTTGTCAGGTTGGAATGTGCCAATCCAGCTGGGCAAATTTACATAGAGAAAAGGCAGATGTCCAGCTGGTGGCTTTCTGTTGCCATCACTCAATCTGTTCATAATTAATACAATTTACCAACATCCTGAATGAATACAGTTTTGTCTCCAATATTTCAATTGCTTTTAAATTTATGATGACAAACACAGATGCTGCAGCACATGTGCTTTTCAGTCTCACTCCCACGCCGCACTTATAATATTTGGTTTGTGGAGTCGTGGTTTTTTTATTCTCATTTGAGATTATCAACTGTCAGCAACTATTCTTCATCCAGATACATGGCACAAACATCTGGTATTTAGCAGTAAGCAACTTACACATTCTATGTTTGGTCCAAGAGAAGACAAGATAATATATGTCAACTGCCACAGATTTAATGTGGGAGTCCCAACTTTTTGCCCTTTTTTTCAGCATTCTACAGGGATAGATGCCAGGCTGAAAACCTTGTTACTAAACCTCTCATGGTGTATTTAACCCTTACAAGAGTGACTCAAGCATTTTATGGTTTAATGCTATCTTCTATCTAGCTATTATATTGGAAGACAGCGGCTAGTGATTGTATGTAGTGATTTAAAGTTTCTTCAACATTTTTGTTGCAATAGTGTTTGCTCGCTGACACTTGTATTAGTTCCTGCTGGCTCCAACACACACAATGCCAGAGATGCCTTAATGACATGCTAACAAGGGACTGCCCAGCAGTAAAGCGGTCTAGGAATTTCCTTTGAATGTTGACAAGAATCCCACTTTTCTTACACAAATTTGTAAAACAGAAGCTGTTGCAAAGAACAAACACTTCCAACGATGCCAAAACAGTTGGAGCCAGGCCCACAGGCCACTGGAGTTCTGTGCGCATATTCTGAATACAGATCAGTATCAGACGCTAATCTGTTTTAGTTTAGGGATCTTAGTTAACCAATTAGCATGTCATTAACCAATTACTTTGTTGTACAGATCAATATTGTTGGTATGTATCTCTCTGGAATCAATCCAGTCCTGATCAGCAAGATAACATACCGCTTGTTTCCACCGCGAACCATAGGTGGGGTTTATTATGACAAGATGTGGCTGCCTTATATCCAGCTATATATATTTTTATCTCATGTTCCCATTTTTGTATAAACTGAAAGGCCATTTAGTAATTTTCAATGCTTATATTTCTGAATTTTATTTTTCAGTAATGTTTTATCAATGCCATATTTTAAGATCCTGGATTTATGGAGATAATACTAGGTTTAACTTTGAGCATTGCTCAAGATACCCATGTAACACATTTTTTTCTGTTGGTTATTACGGGGTTAATAAACCACACTAAAGCACAATTCATTTTCTTATTATAAGTTTACGTGGTTATAACACCAGAGTTTGTTAAGGAAATGTAAGCATTATTCCATAAGACATCCAATATAGTATGTTTTGTCATCCAATATAGTATATTGGATTTTTTTATTTCCCCTTCAACATTCCTGAATGCTCAAAGTAAGTTTAACAATTTCTAATACTCTACTAGACCAGAGTCTGATGAATATTGCTGCATGGATAAGTGGAACTTGAGCCAGACTCCAGGCTCATCCAGCTCGCCAAAAGAGGAGGAGAGCAAGCCCGAACCCAGTTGGCTGAATTATTAATTCCCCTAGGTATTTTGTCCTATGCTTGTATCCATATGTATGAAGACCTTCTTGCATTTAGTGAGTGAGTTTGAGTTGGCTAATGCACAACTCTAGTTTGACTTGTGTAATATCAGAAAGGCTCATTTGCCTCTATCAATGCCACTGCCAAAATGTTTTTAGTACTGCAGATTGGTTATATTATAGCAGCCTCCTTAACACCCAGCCATCCACATGAAGTAAAAGAAAATGTGGTTGATCAGACCAGGCCACCTTCTTCCCGTGGTCTAGTTCTTATGCTCACTCGCCCATTGTAGGCGCTTTCGGCAGTGGACATGATTCATCATGGGCACTCTGACTGGTCTGCGGCTACGCAGCCCCGTAGGCATCAAGCTGAGCTACAGTAGCTCGTCTGTTGGATTTGACTACATGGGCATCAGTGAGCCTTGGCGCCCAATGACCCTCTCGCTGGTTCACCGCTTTTCCTTCTTTGGACCACTTTTCATAGGAACTGACCGCTGCAGTCCGAGAACACCTTATCGAAGTCTCCCAGATCCTAACGCTTGCTTATTTTTCATGCTTCTAACACATTGACTTTGAGGATGAAATGTCCAGTGCCTAATATATCCCACCCAGTGACAGGTGCCATGATAACAAGATTATTGGTGTTATTCACTTCACCTGTCAGTGGTCATAATGTTATGGCTGATCAGTGTGTGTGTATTTATATATATATAAAATTTCCTCAAATTGCATACTCTAACAATTTGTTTGCCAATGCTGAACCACTCTAGAACAGACTTAGCAATCACAGTAAAGGTTAAAAGGAATATTCATGATAAAGTGGTGACTTATTAACAGAAGAAACTGGTTTGCAATGATTCTGTGTACTGGGTGTGGTTGCAAAGAATATTCCTGAAGGCAAACCTTTTCAAAAGGAATGTTTACGCATTGCTAGAAAGACAGAGCCTTGGGCCACCCTACCTGCTCTCCGCATGTTATCTGATACCTTAGAAGACTTCAAACCCCAAGGGAAAGATAAGGATCCAGGCTATAAATTCTTTAAGGTTTCCCCTATTGTATCAACCTGCACCAAATCACTGCAAAAACTGTCATTCACTCATTCATTCACTCATACTTCTGATTCCTGCAACCGACCCGGGCATCTTAGCTTTGCTGGATCATGTAAGGTGTGGCATTGTTATTATTGATGATCATAGTGCTATCGTACTCTGCAGCGACGTACAATGGAAAAACACAACAAGTAGACCATGACATAACAATCTGGACGCACAAAACCAAAAGGTGAGGAGGGCCCTCCTACAACAAGTCTTTAAGAACGTCTTAACTATTTTTAAGCTAAATATCCCTTCCATTTTTGTAATATCTTCCAATAACATCAAAACTGAAATGTGCCACCATATCATATTGTACAAATATATCTCCGTTAATGATAATCCTAAATGTATATAAAGTACAGTTGTTAGAAACTGTGGTTCTCGTTAAATCAAGCGGCTACTGAAGTTCTCTGTGAGCTAAGTATAAACTGCACAGGTAAATAACCTCTGCCTTGACTATTAACTCTCTTAATAAAACTTTTTAGAGCGCCTCAAGACAAAGATCATTAGGCATTGTGCATTGATTAAAATGACATGCATTTTCATTTCCCACTGATACCTTCTCCCAAATGTATTATCTTTCTTTCTGAGAATTTCCAGCCCTTTGTAACCCCATACACTGCTCCGGAAACACATATATATATTTAGTTCTCAAATACTTAAGATATTCAGACTACTTGAGAACAGAGTAGGATTTAACTTGGTGGCTCAGAGGAAGGCATTTGTGGTGCTAAATATGCTAAAAGCTATTTATATGCGGAAAGCATATATATATATATATTTGTATCCTTTAAAGGAGATATATGGAGACGAAATTGATGTACGCACCATGTACATCTAATTATATGGTTTTAAATGTCATATGTTTCCAGGAAAATGAAACCATTTTTTAATGCAGGACTAGTTGATATGTTTCATCCTGATCATATTATTATTTACAAGTCAAAAACTATCAATTTAACGGTGCATTCCTCTGTAACACAGATTACTAGTGTTACAGTATAAAAGCAGGCAATCTTCAGTAAGGCGTGACTGCCATATTTTTGGATTGCATGGTGGGCAACAAAAGGGAATTTCCAAATAACAGGACCAGACAGGTAAACTGCGTAAGCAAAGTACAATATATAACCTCTCTTCTACTGTGTCTTAATTCAATTAATTTTTCTAACTTTTTTCATATTAAAGTTAGGATTTTGTTTAGTAATTATCCTGTAAAGAACAACTGGTGTTATATAAATAAAATATACATCAACGCAAGGAACCACTATCCGTTCCCCTTTTTCCCACAGCTCCATTTGCTTATGATACAGCATGAATCTTGCTCAGGTATTTAAAATTTGTACAATATACAACTATTCAAAAAGAGAAAAAGTTTACATTGTAATTTGGAGATGTGGCCATATAGGGCAACAAGCTACCGTGTGGTGGCCACCGGTATCATGGAGAACACCATGACAAAGCTACAAATAACATTTCTTCTACTAATAATATTGATAAGTAATGATCATAGTTTAAAAAATATGTATGTCTAGGTTATATTCTCTTATATCCCATGCAGTTTTGTGTAATATTTGTGGTCTTTATGGTCTAAGAAATAAAATAAGTTCCTTGTTTGCTTGATGCCCATCATTCTATGATATATTCTCAAATATATGCCTGAAAGCTTATGGATCACTGACCTAAGGTAGTAACTTCTTAAATTAAGCCAGACCCAGGTAATGGAACCAGCACCTCTCAGCAGGCAATGGTCACCACACTTGACTGGAAGGCTGCACCATCTACTGGAGAGGTAGAGTCCACTTCACCTGAGCAAACACTGGCCTGCCCAATCATATATATCAGACAATGTCAAATAGAACAGTCATCTGTTAACACAACACTAAGTGAGCCACCATGGTAGGTGGTGCAAACCCCAGTCATCTATGTTCTCAGGACCATGCTTAGGATAATGCTCAGTGTCACATGGTGTAAGTTTCATTACATTGTAAGTAGAGAAATCTGAAAATGTAGTAACTGAGTAGAATAAAGGGACAATTACAAAGCTCATGGCTGGGTCTGGGGGTTGGGCAGTAATTGTCTGACTCTTTGAAGCCACTCCTGATTGTAGTAAAGCTAGCAGTTACTGACCAGCAGGCAGCATTGTTTAACTGACATGTGCAAACACATTACAGCATTTTTGGCAAAATAAATGTCTTTGTTTAAGATACACAAGTCATATGAAAGGAACCAGGTGTGACAATATGCACTTTAACCAAGACCAGCACACCCACTAGACAATGCAAAATAGGCTTAAAGGGTGTCTGATGCTGGTGCTCGTATTTAAATTAACTAAAAGTTTAGTAAATTGCTCTTTGTGTAGATTACTGAAATCCACATTTCTGCATTGACCATAATGAAATAGTAGGGTTAGGATCACAGTTTCTTTCTGTGCCATCAAATATTCCATTCCACGGGGACAAACAATTGAGAGCGTTTGATCTATCTCTCATTAGTCTGACTCGCCTAAGTATACCAAGGCTTTTTATTTGACTATTGTCATTAATAAAAGCTGTCCTTGTGAATGAAGAAGGCATTTTAAATAACTTAATCTATAAACAAACATATTCACGCTCTTACTAATTTTAAGGCTGTAGAACTCTGTGATACTCATTCCCTGCAAACATTCCAAGGAACGTCAGGGAACATAAGAGGTGCAGAGGGATTAGGGTCCCAAAGAGGACAGTTGGTAGGTATGCAGGGTCTGGGTTGGCCCGAGTGTATTAGACATTTGATAATACTTCATGTATATATTATAACCTGGGTCTGACTCTTCTTTCCAGCTGTGGCCCATGGGATCTTGAAGTGTTTAACAGCAACCGCATTTACAAGAAGCTAGCCACAAAATCAGTTGCGGTGGCCCTCGTTCATCTGCAGGTGACTCCCTAGTGGAATCTATAAAGAGTCTAAAGACCCAGTGAGGCAGTGTTCCAAAGAGCTTGGTGAATTATTATACTTGGCAATGTCTTACAGCTGTCTTTAACCAAATAAACATGGTACACTATCATTGTGACCTATTTTTACCTAACTTACAACCTCACATGCAGCAAATATACCCTGGAATGTGACAGACTCCTTTCCTCATTGGTCTAATTCAAGGCTGCCCGAAAAAGTTTGTCTTGGATCAATTTTTTTGCCAGCACCTGCCTGTGTCAATTTAATTCCATTATCTAGATTTCCTAATGTTATGTATTTCATGAAAGCAGATGCTGGTAAAATGATTAAGTAATCAACATTTGCAAGTATATTTTTTTAAAGTGTCATAACTGAAATGCGAAATTAAGAAATATGCATTTTCTTTGCAAAAAATCTAAAAAAAGAAAAATATTCTTAATAAAATAGCAAACCCTAAAATATTTACTATTGCTTTCTGTATCAATACAATTCAATACCATCTCTTCATTGTAAGATCTTTTCCATCACTCTAGAAAAGTCCAGCACTTTTCCTTATCTTGAGTCAACCGCTTAAAAAGTCATTAATCTTCTACCCATTATTAGATTTAATGAATCAGTTAAAAGATATATGTTAACACCATGTGTGCCAGAGACATGAGCACCAGACTGGGGTCTCTCCCAAATCCTCTGTCTACGACTTTTAGGGCTGTAAAACACCATCATACACTTGTAACCACCAAACCTTCTGAGTCCTAAGACAAGAGGTACATCAGGGGAGGGATGAGGGACAGATAGATGTGAGAACAAAAGAGGGTCCCTCCATCCTAAATAGGGACCCTTGGGAGTAATAGATGTGTAAATATACATTCAACAAGTTGACTGGATATATTATGACGGTGTAAAGTGATAGGAGAGATAATCTGTGGGTCACTGCATGTCATTCAGTTTCTAAGAAGTTAGTTGCTTCTTGGTGAATGGCATGAAGTGTCGGTATCAGTAGTCTGTTGTGTCTAGTAAAGAATAAACACTGAAAATGACCCAATCCAGTCACTACACAACACAGCATGCTAGTGTCATCATTTCAGCAAAAAATTGTATATTTATATTGTAAAAATCAGTATTACTCTAAGAGGCGGTTACTTTAATCCTTTTTCATGTTTTCCTTCACTAAATTCAAAATAAACTCTTATATGCAGAGGCTGCCTAAAGATTCTACCCCTAGATAAAAATGGTCAAATATAACTATAAGTCGTTTCTAAGAAAGGCAATTTGAATATACCGGTATATCTGTATTTCTATATAATGAGGAATGGTATCTAAAAAACTAGTAAGTCTAATGGAAAGCCCCTATATTTGTATTGTTTCAAAGATATTTTCATTATGGGCATTGTATGTTTGTTTGTGTGGGTTGCCTTGAATGTAGGGGGATAAAAGAATGTTTTAAAGGGGGAGGAATATTATATCTCCTTTTGTGTTAACACTGTATATATTTAATATATAATATAAAAAACATGTACAAGACTGTACCGTGCTATGCAGGTTCTCATACACTGTATTTTCTTTAGACCACGATAGAACTAAGAACGCTAATAAAATCCTGGGGCAATTTAGGTGCTTAATGAAGTGATTACTTCTTATTCTGCATTTTTCTCAATTGCTCCAGTCTTGCTTTGAAAACTTTGACCCTTTCTCCCATTGCATGACTCACTCCAAAGTACCATCCGTGATGCATGCAGTATTTTCTATTTGTTAAAATATCTGTAAACCAAGTAAAATATGTCGGCAGTATCTTAAGCTAACTTGATTATAGTTTGAAGTATAGTTTCAGACGCTGATCCGAACTAAAATGTTTCCTAATTCCGTAGATTAAATTTATTTAATAAGATTAATAATGTTTCTTTGTTTGAGAAATACTGTACATGATTCTAAATACCGTATATTATACATTCTTTTTTTTCTTTTTACTGCTGAGGGATCAGTTTTAACAAGTGAGCATTTAAAGTTGTATACCGCACACACACGCACAACTATGGAAATGCTTAGTTCAGCACAAAGTTAACTAGAATTCCTTCTCCTCTCCCACACCAAGTTAATCAAGAGAAGAAATGCCATTTGTTATCTTACACTGCTATTGCCAAGCCAGATATGTCTTGCAGGTTTCATTTTTCCAAAACGTCACATATTAACATTGAACAGTCACAAATCATGTCTAAATTCGGCTGCCTAATAATGATCTTTACTAGAAAGTTATGAAGTTCATAGTGAAGAAGGGCGTAACTACTAGAAGTGGGTCTTGGCTGCTACAGGCCAGTGCCCTATCATATAATTACCATAGATGTCTACTACATCAATATAATTGTGTAAAACATAATATTTTTTATTAACTGTAATGTAATAACATGTATTAGCCTGATTTGCAGAAAACAAACACAAATGCATTATGTACTACCCATTTTTTAAAGTGTTTTCTCTAGTAATAGTATCATAAATACACATGTTCCAGGCTTAGTGGGGATTTACCAAACTGCACTACATTTACAATCCATATTACATCAGCTTGAGGATAGACTTTATAATACAGATTAACCCAATTAAACAAATCATTTTGGGACAGTAAGTAAGAGAACTTGAAATCCTTTATTAGTTTTTATTTTACTTAAGCAAATACGTTTAGTTTTAAAAGAAATTAATTTGTTTGTGAAACAGGTTGGAGAAAGAAATGGTAAAATAGGGCAAATCTAAAACTGAAAAAGGCTTCACAATTGAGCTTTTACTGGTAGTTCCCATAAAGGATTCACACCACGACTACCTTACTAGCATTTTTTAACATACATTTGAATTGTCTTCTTGGTATGTGACTTATTATTATCTCATTGTGTCTCCTAGTGCAAAAGAAATGTTTTTGCACAGTCATTGCTTCCCATTATCTCCATAACTTTGATATGACCTAATGATAAAGACAAAGGGAAACAAATTGATTCCAGAAGATAAACGAATGCTGTTTTTAAATGAATAATCAAGGTTACATGAAAAGGAAGCAGAATGTTAAAGCATATGCAATAAAACGGTTAATCTGTGTACTAAAGCTGTATTATACGAGGGAAAGACAAAGTGTCTGTACGAGAACATGGCAAGACTTGTTGACATTCTTGGTCCTTATGGGGTACATAGTCCAATGGGCTTCACAACAGGAGGTCATGGTGTTAGTAACATCAAGCAATATTGATTACCTTTAATAAATCATAATATCTCTCATTATGCAGTGTATTTATATTTGTTATACTTAATTTACTTTAAATTCGTCCAACAATATTTTGGACCTTCAGTTAATTTTTATTTTAGGCTTGAGGTGAGAATGAAGTGAGACAGGAATAGATTAGAATGTTATAGTGTGAGTGTGTGAGTGCCGGTGGATATGTTAGTTACTGGGCAAGGAGGCCACTCTGTGTTACGTACCCCTGGGCCAGAAAGTGCTCACATAAAAACGATGTATATAGTCTTAATTTAATGTTTTTGTAATCTCCATATATTTAGATAAAGCCAATGTGTGAATACTGCAATTAACAATCTCCACCAATTCCAACCACAATCATAAAACAATATGTTTTAAACGTTGCTATGGATTGCAACACAGGGGAACAAATATCTCATTACTTTGTTAAATATTATACTAGCATTAACTTCAAAGTATTGACTTCATCAGCTTTTCCTCTTTTAATGATTCTAAACATTGTTTAATTCACTATGGGTTTGCTATTCAAGATGCAAACTTTGAAAAGTTTTCATATCACCATAGCAACAAATTGAATAGTCATATTGATTGGTCCATCCTGTTCGTTGCTTTGACCATTTTAGAACTTTGAACCAAAATACACCTTTCATACCTAACCTCTTAACCCTCTTTTTTTAGGTGTTTCGTTTCGGTCCATCGACAAAAGACCTACATTCCAAGATGATCATTTTATAGACCTGCATTTACAATACTAACAATAGCAGTTCTAAACTATCAAAAACATTACAATTTAAACAAATAATGCATTCCTCAAAGTGGGTAAAAAATAAAAGGCATCTTTTATTAATAAATATATTTATTTGGGATCTTTTCCCAAGATTTAGTCCTCCGACAAGTAAAGTATTCTACATATTTTATTAGATATAATGGACTTCTCTGTTATAATTAATGCCTTAATTTAGATACCTTTTCCGGCCCCCAAACATAAGAAATGGGAGTTTGTGGTAATTGAATTCCATGTGACTCATATGGGGTCATTTCACCTGCTTTAATAAAAGATTGTATGAAAGACCAGACAGACTTGGGATTTACCCAGCAACCTGATAAACAAAGAGACCATTCATCGCAAGGACAATGTCAGCTTTTTTCATCATGCAGAGAGAGCCGAATGAAGAATATTAGGCACATTGTTTTTTACTGCAATAGATGAACTCTTAGAAATCCATTTAACTCTTAGCAGTGACTAAGAATGCGTTTGGTGCAAATATACGACATACAGACTGGCACAGTGCTACTACCGGATCCAGTTTACGCACAATTCTTTATGACTTAAAAAGGAAAAATACTGGTATTTAAGTTGGGTTGCAACATGGTGTGTCTGGGAAGACTGTCAAACTGTTTATTCAATTTTCTGCCTTTAATGGAATACACCGCTGTCTGGAAAAATGCACCCCCCCCCACAAAAAAAAACTAGCCAAAAATGTAACATTCAAAATGTTGTATAGTCTTTGTCTATTAACAACCAAAATGCAACAATATCATTTACAGGGAGTCACTTTCCATACTGATTCCTTGTGTAGTTTAGCTTTTTAAACCTTATCTCACCAGATCTTATGGAACAGTGACTGTCACCTTCACAGCTAACCACAACTTGGGTTTGTTGTATGATCATTGTAATTGTTAAGTCCTGTTTCAAAAGGAATGAAAATGGCATATCTAATCCCTTTTCTGTTCTCCTCAAGCACTCAGGGAAGCAGTATCTTAATGGTAAAGGCATGCAGATTCCTTGAGGGCAGGAAATTAAGATAACTGCTCCCTTGATACAGACACAAGGTTGTTTTCTAACAGTCATATTATTTTTTTTTCTGTACATAACATTGTACAGCTTTATGGAAAAGTAATAAATCTTTCTAAAAGATACTGTTCTAAAGATACTACCAGTTTGTTGAAAATAAGGTTCTTGATTGACTACATTCTATTTCATTGATTCAGTTATCAAGATGTTCTTCACAATTTAAACTGAAGGGATTGTTAGCGAGTTAGTCCAATTTCTATAAAAGAAATACCAAGTCTTTAAATTGTAAACTTTTTAATCAGTCAATTAAACTGAAAGATGAAATCATTTAGAACTAAAGGAAGAGTGATAGGACATAGAGGATGGAAGGGTTACCTTCTGTCTCATTCACCCTCAGCCGCACACATTTATAAATGACCCTCTTTGCCTTCCGTCCCATTAAATACATGTTGATGTTATTGATCTCATTCACTGAATAATTATTTAATATCATCTGTGGTATAATTCTATGTTTCTCCTGGGATACAACTGGAAACATCACTGATATCAGATATGGCTCTTCTGTGACACACTTTTGTAGGTGAGGAATCCAACACCTTTTAGACCAAAGTGCCCTTGTAACCAGAGTCATGTCTATCTTCTCTTTGTGAGAAGCACATAATAGAGGTTTATCCCTTGCATTAAAGAAAACACCCTTTGCAGTAAATGTAACCCTTTAAATACCAGGAAACTTTCAAAGGAATGCATACTTTCGCAAATCAAAAATAAGGTGTCCTTTCATTTATAACATAAACATTACATGCAAAAAGTAGCAGCTTAATTAGTTGTTATTACTTTGGAAATGAATTGGAAGATAAATTCCGTGGAGGCCTCTAGATTGGAATGCTCGTCAGTCAATGAGCTTCCCTTACTTTATCCCACCCTGACATTATCAGGGAGGTAATAAAGATAATGAGGGAGGTGAGAGGAGGATGGAGTAAGGAACCCTTCAAACCTTTCTGACTTGCCATTGAAGTCAACCAGGGAGCAGTGTAAAAGAAATCAAATCCTCTGAACTTAAACATTCACATACGGGGGGTGTCACTTATAATTAAAATGCACTGGTCAAACGAGAGGGAACATACATATATAGCTGGCCTGGGCTCTTTGGGAAATTACTGTCAAATGCAGAGTAGTTTATATGAGACAAGACAAAAGTCAAGTTGAAGATTTGTTTTACAAGACAAATAAATACTTAGACACATTTTATTTTTTTCCTTCTAAATGGCTTTTTAAATAGTGCCTTACAGGATACTAATGAAAATATAAAAAAACCCTGAAATGTGATCAGCTTTTATTGTGAGAAACAGCTGTTTACAGAAGCATTGTATTTTTTTTTTATTATTATTATATTAGTAATTTTGTAGAATGCTTGTTGCTCTGGGCATAGGAATGTGTCTAAAAAGGTAGATTGTGAGCTATGGCACTGCTCATTAGCTCCCAAGCTCATCTGGACTGCATGTCTAGAAGAGAAGCGAGATATTATTCTACAAAATAAATCCTCAGAAAAAAAATCAAATAAAAATACACCAATAATTTGAAAACAAAGCTCAATATATATACTTATTCCTTAAAATGCTACTTTTATTTTTCAGTATATTTTCATATTAAGTGTTGAAATTGTTCATTAGTCAGTAGGAGCTCTCATTATATAATGAGTTGGAAACTCCTGGTCTACAAAGCGTCTATACAGCTCAGAAGGTATCTGGCCTAGCATAGCCACCTGGCTGAGGCCACTAATCTTTTATCTAGTTTATGAATATAAACTATATAAAATATATATATTATTTATTGTTTTATATAGCGCCATCAAATTCTGTAGCACTGTACAATGGGTAGACAGCACATAGCAAGTAGTATATAACATCACAATTCGACTTACAGAGACAACAGGTGAGGAGGGCCCTGCTTAGAGGAGCTTACAATCGAGAGGGATTTAGGGTGTATTACACAAAAGGTGAAAGTGCCATCGCTAGGGATAGACCAGCCACACTAGTAAAAGTATTGCAGGAGAGGGATAGGCAAATGGTTAATTTGGCTTTATAATAAATGTATTTTGTTTTGGCTCCATAATTATCCATGTGTTAAAAACTGATTTTGGAACTGCAGTACATATCAGCTAGTATTCTTATTAGCACAGTAACGATATACATAATTTCTAAACACTTTCAGGATGATAGTACCCTGTCTTCATTTTTCTTTTTGTAAGGTGAAATGTGAAAATAATGTATATGACGGGGTAATCTTCCCAGCATTCACCATACATTCTTCAAGGCTTATGTATTACTTTTATCTGTTGAGATTACTGTTGAGGAATGTTGAGAAATATGCACGATACCTTCTTCATAACTCTTGTAACACTCACTATATTATACAACTGTATACTGTATAAATCTGCTTACACTAACTCAAATGTGTGTTAACTATAGCCTAGACGCTACGTATATTAAAAAGATGTCATTCTGGTTATATCCTTTACATGTTGTCTATGTGTGTGTATAAAATATATCATTCTGGTGCAGAGTTTGAAAAAATGGTCTTATCACCGCAGCAACCAAGCAGCGAGAATGTCCTATTGGTTGCTATGGTGATAAAACCATGTTTCAAACTTTTGCACCAGAATCACATTTTATACACAGTTTGAAAGGAGTAGTCATAAACGAAATAAAGCCAAGTTGATTTTACCTATTTTGGGAACCTTATCAGAAAGTGACCTTTGCGCTCTGTCAGACAAACACTGGACATGTAAATCACAGGCTTCACTAGAAACACCATCAGCATCTTGTGACAAGATTACGTCAGGGGTTTAGGATAATGGCTACAATGGTCACCCTTAGTATGAGCCCTTCCTCTCACCGTGACAGTAAAGAGGAGTAGGCATGTGGTCTGAATTGCATAAAAATTGAAACTACTCAGACATTCATCATAATTATATCACAGAACCTATTATTATCTTAAACACTGAATACTTGCATATGCTAATAGAGGTCGCAAGGTTAAACAGATACAGAAAAGGCAGTTTCCGTGAAAAACACAACTTTCACACACACCAAAGGTGCTTCTTGTTCTGAGGCTGTTACATTTTGAATTATGGGATTTCATTTTGGTTCCGTGAGACGCTGCCAGTCCTTTTCTATATGTTTTCAGTATTTAGCAATAAAATGAGACTCACTGAAAGTCTATATGGGTCAATTTAAGCCAGTTATATTTATATCTATGAACCTTAAAAATGCTCTTCCAACTACTCTGCGGAATAACTGTTAAAAGGCCAATCTCACCCTGAGATATAACGTTCAACCAAATAAATTCTCATTTCATTGCGTCATGTGACACAAGTGCAGGCCCAGATAGGCTGTTGCCATAAAAATGGAAAATGTTTGCTAAAAGTTTTTGTGCTGTTTTTACGTGATTAAACCTTCAGAGGAAAAATAAAATGAAAAGCCTGCTAAAGCTGCTTAACCTAGAAGAGGGGGATATTAATGTTTTGTCTAAGCTGAATAGCACCCTAAACCAATGTGGCTCCTACACAGCAGACTTGTCTGATGGTCGTCACACATCAAAGAACTTGTTTTATTTTTAAAAGAAAATATTCAAACAGTAATAGCTTAATCTACTGGTATTTATGCCATTGATATTGATGTCATCATTTATCGGCATTAAATTCAGGTTGCTATCCTTAAGGATACACTTCAGGAGATTGGCATAACCAATGGGGGTAGGGGGTTTCCTGAAAGCTTTACGCATCTCCATTGGAGCTCAATTATGCTGTAACTGAAGACAAAAGCTTGCCATTGTGTGTGTGGTCCTTCTTGTGTCCTAAGGCCACAAAAGCAAGGACTCTTTAGGCAATGCAAGAACAGCTTAGTGTACTGAGCGTGTATGCTTGGCAAAGCTCTGTGTGTGAACCAAAAACCATGGTTTTCACTGAAATAACAACTAAACATATCTGTGACTTGAGATCAATCACATATATATATTTTTAAACTATTTAATATTTTTACTTAAATCTGCAAGAAATAGTAAGTAAGCCATATTAAAACTACTTTTCATGGTAAAGAAGTCGTTAGTATATTAGTCATTAGTATATATATATGGTTTCCGCTCAGAACCATGGGGATAAAACATTGTTGTGGTATGAGTTTTAATTTTGTTATTATATTTCTAGCTAACATTTAGAACATCAAAAATGTTAGTGTAAAAAAAAAAAAAACAAATAAACCAGTCAAAATCCCTGGGAACAAGAAATGAAAAAAAAAATGTGTCTAAAAATACACGTAGCATGACTAGTCCAGTGCTTTCTGTCCAGAGCAATGGGAAACTATAGTAAAGGAATGAAGGGTTATAACGTGTAGGCGTACTGAACATTTATGTGCCCAAGGGAGCTGTAGTTAAATGTCACTATTTGATAGATAAGATGAGAACGATTATGATTATATTATATATTGAAAATTGTATATAGATATATAAATAGATAGATATCATAAAGTAAATATGACTAAAAATACAGAATCCAGTAACAAAGTAAGAGACTTTATTGTCATGTCTGCATCCATCCTTCCTCCCATATCTCTGACATGACTAATAAGGAAAGGTTAAGAACTCTACTGCTCCATAACGTTAGTGAGTACATTCCCAACAGATCAACTGTTGCGACTGTGAAAATTCTGTGGAAGACATGCATGAAAAATTAGGAAAGGTATTTGCGAAAACAGCATTTTCTATTGTTTTTGTGTTTTTATGTATTTTTTTTTAATTTTTATTATAAATCTTGTTTTTTTCCATTGGAACTGCTCTATTCTGCATGTGAAAACAGATTTGTCCAATAGATTTGTTTATTTTAATACTGGGTTATCTCTTTTTGACCATATACTTATGCATTTCAGTAGAAAAGGCCATGTTCCTTTACACATTGGAAATGTAAACTTCTATAAGTTTACATCATGCTAGGCGGGTTTGACAACTTACTCAAGGCTACTATGCTTGTTTTTTTACGTATTTAAACCAAGTCTTTTAGTTTTATCAAAAGTATTTATTCCTCTACAATGATTTTGAAGACCACGATGCTATCTGTTTTCCAAACCTATCCCTCCAGGATCAAGGAGACAGATTGACAATTCTTAGCATTCTTCTCTATAGCAGCCGTGTCACGGCTTGCACAACTCCAGGAATGCTTACTCAGGAATCTGGCTCTTATAATTGCAGATTAACAAAAGGAAAGACCACATCAAAAGAAAAGAGGTTCTCAAGTGGGCATATTTGTTTGTCATTTGAAAGACTTCCGAAACCCTTTACTTTCTTCCATCGGTACAACCTAGGTGGCAAATAAATGAGTAACTGCACCATGCATGGCACAGGGTTCAACAGGGACATTCACCTGATAGGTGTCATACGCTTTCATATGTTTGTTTTTATTAGACTGCTATGTAGTTGGCAAGAGTGTCACATCATCATACACACCCGATCAGTTAATTTGAGCTAGTGTATGATAATCCGGACATCAGCATCCGTTTAAAGCATTTGTTTTACAATTTTTTATGCAATTGAATTACACTTTATACTTTATTTTGTCTTCTAGTTATACTAATTAATTTGTATAATTATAATATGACTCACCTAATTATAAAGCTCTAGCAGGATTATGGCCCCTAGGTCTGGCGTGCACAATTCTGACTCTATGTGTAGCCAAAGGGCATACAGACAATTGCTTGATAACAAGTTCCAAAACCTAGGCAGGGCGACTGCCCTCCAGCAATGAGTCAGAAAACCTGTTTTCAAAAGCTGAATTGGTAGACGTGTAAAGGTCTGCAAAATCAGGGGATTTTTTTTTCTACAAAAAGTAGGGGGCAGCTACCCTTTTGGGACCTAAATGTCCCTCTTTACTATTCTGATGTCCTTTTGTTCTATGGGCTCAGAATGGTTGTAAGCCTAACAGAGTCATCTACAGCCCTGTCGCAATGATGTGTATTGAAATAGCGGAAAAGAGGTTCATCTTGTAAAATGTAAATATAACATGCCCATTGATGCCCATAGACAAATGGGCATCAATGGGTCACAAAGTCAAATAAAATTTCTTGGTAAAGCTCCGCATTCTAGCTTTGCATTTTCATATGTTGTGAGGTATGTTATCCGTCTGCACACTTTACGTCACTAATCAGTATCACTATGTTTGCAATATTTAAGGCCTCTCCAATATACCATAGGTACTGCTTAATCTTAGGTCATGCAAAGCTCCTTGGCTTCATGACCCATTCATACTTAATTCTGCCAAGCAAAATCTCTTGCCCTTATCTTTGGCAGAGCTGCGATACAAAAATCCCTCGCTACCTGCCAGAATATCCCCCGTTTTGGATTATCTACAAAAAAAAACACTCCTAGCTGTGTAGTGTAATTATTTGATTATTAGTAAAGCTTACATGAACTCCCCAAACTAAAAACATCCCCCACCAGTGAACTTTTTACATTTAATTTATAGAACACTGGCAGATTCTATGCATTATCGTATTATTTAACTGGGCTGCATATAATCATTTATTGGCAATTTTGACAAATTCCTATTTCTAGTACTGAGAAAGTGCAACTTGGCCAGCTTTATAGGATAGCACCTTACATGGAACCTACTGAAGTTCCTGCATGGCGGTAATTGTAATCACTTAGTCACTAATTAAAAACCATATGTATATTTTCAGAAAATGTGTATTTTTTTTTTTTTTGTGAATAACTGCCAACATGCATTGATAATTATTTAATCCAAAATTCACGCAAATTTTTTTAAAAAAGTAGAAATTCAGGAAAAGGTGGCATACGCAGAATAACTTGTTTTAGAACTCTATTCCAGGTTTATTTGTGATGACTTCTAAAACTTGTCATTAGCCTCTAAAAAATTATGTTTGCCAAAGGCATCTTGATGAAAGCATTTAATTAGAAGTTTTCCTTAGAGAAATAACAGACATGGGTGCTCCAGAATGGTATTAACACTTGAAATGCCATCATAATGTAAGTAATCAACAAAAAGCAAGGGCCTATAAAACTGAGGGAAGACACAATTAGTGTCTGAACATATATTTGAAATGATTAACCTGAAAAGGCAAATTCAAAAGCACAAAATTCAAAACCTAATTTTTGGCAAAAGGTAGGATATTTTTAGGCTATATCAAACAAGTTAACTATTCAAAGACTCATACTCCGCCATTCTCAATACTGTGTACAAAAAGTCCCAATATGATGATAACAAATTTGCAAAGAAGATAAAAAGTTGCAATTTTTAGAATTTTTCTATTCAGGCATCTTATTTTATATAACCTAAAGGCATTTAAAAAAAAAAAAGACTGTGGGATCACGCATAGAATTAATCTTCTTAAGTCCACAAAAATATGTAAAGTTTTCAAAAGAGAACTAATATAAAGCTTGAATAATTCATGTGGAAAGTGATTACCAGTTTCAGTACGGACAAAAAGAAATTCATACATTCTGAGAGCAAGAGTAAGCATGTTTCAACCAAGCAGATGGAAAAATGATGTCAGTATTTATGGATCGTTATTTGCTCTGTAGACAGTAGGCTTAATAATAGTGCTCAGTGTCAGTAGGAAGCTCAAAAGCCTCATTGATATTGGCATGTGTAAAACAGCAGATTCCAACACCATTATTAAATATCTTATTGTCCGGATTACCGTTATTCATACTGACATTTTGTTACTATTCTTGGAATTACACATAAGGCAAAACTGTATAGGGAGAAACACTCAAAATCTATGAGATTCAATAAAAAAAATATTGCATGTGTCAGTCATGTATCAATACTGTGTGTAAATACCCGGTCAAAATAATTTAGGGCAGTTAGGTCATTACGTATAGATGTGATTATGTTTCACTGCAACAGGGAATGTGGATCACAAAATAGCTGTGAAAGGATATCAGCCCTTGGGACTATTACACTGTGGAATGTACGACCTAGACATGACAGATGATCCAAAAGATATACCATTGCATCTTATATGCGCATTAGACAATACAAAGATGTGGACGATGCACTAAAAACCTTTTTTAATTCATTAAATTTAGTTGCATAAAAATGGAAATCATCCCGCTATCACAGTGCCCTGTATTGTGTTTAGAAACACTTGAGTTGCTAACCCCCCTATTTGCTTACATCACACCTTGGTTTGTCTCTGTCACACATGGGGGTATGCATTGGGACCGATGGTAGTCACTATAGAGCGTATGGCTGCGCATGTATCCCAGTGTCTGCCAGGCTCATCCTCCAGGAGTAATTAATCAAGTAATGTTTTACACTGAAACCTTATCATGTAGACAAGGACAACTGATCCTTGAAAAAGAAACTAGGCATCACTCCCCCTGTAACTCTGTAAGGACATAGAAAACCGTTCATCTTCTTAGGATGAATGCAAATGTAAAAATATAGGACTTAGGTTTAAATTTTAACATGGGTGGAATTTGTTACAAACTTAAACTTGGTTGAACTTGGTTTACCTGGATTTAATACATCCCTGGTCCCAGCTCAACAGGTGAACATCTAAACCTTCACGGCATTACGTTGGCTTTTAGAGAAGTGCTGGACAACTAGACACCAATGTCGTTCTTATACAAGCAAAGGCAACGATTGTTAGACCAAACTCAAGTCTATGTATGGCTAACTTTATACCCATGAGCTAAATGCCCAAATACTAAACTGTCCAAAGGCAGACACTTGGCAATCCTAACAGCACGGCACAGCATGGGGGCATCACATGAATATCACCCCACCCCCATTTCCCTGTGTCCCAAACCATCACTTCTCCTAATCCCTACATAACTCTTTGAAAGCTCCATGCACTACAGTCTACAATTGATTCAGGATCTGGACAAAATTGAAATGAAAGTGCAGCTAATGAGCAGAGTGACAATGACTACAACACCAAAAAGTACAGAAAAAGGACTCCGATCACCGATTCTTCTTACCTTTGTCTTGAGAAGAAACCAGAACAGCAAGATATGAAGCATAAACCAGCAGGACCCCAGTACACCTGCATGAACAGTACATTATTATCATTTATTGTTGTATATAGCGCCATCATATTCCATAGTGCATTGGTATGACATAAGTAGTATATAGCTTAACAATCTGATACACAAATTACAAATTACACACAATAAGGAAGCTTCCACACACTAGAACACACAACAGGTTGCAGAATCAGTAACATGAATTAGATGCATGCACAGACATCCAGGAGGAGGAAAAACACTAACTAAAACAAACACTGCCAATTAGAATAGTGACGCAAAAATGTGTACATGCCTGATGACGCAAATACATGTACATAGGAACATGGAATAGACATAGCACAATGATTCAAGGCAATGTAAGAAGCTATGCACAAGGTAACAGAGGGGCAAGTCCCGGCACACATCTAGAAAGGTAGGGTCTGAAAAATCACAACTTAAGAAGTGAATGAGATATTACCGGAAAAAATCCTATTAAATCACCCAGAAATGATCCCACTTAGGAAAGTTTACTCAGCAGAATGCTTCAAAGTTACTACCCGCACCCCCGCCGGACTTTGTGCTTCTTACCTGAGAATCATCTCGTGTGTGGTGGTCGGGGGTGATCAGGGGAGTCGGGGTGCAGCCAGACACACTGCTTGCAGCGCACAGAAACACTGCTTGCAGCGCACTCACACACTCACACACTGCTTGCAGCGCACTCACTCCTCACACCCGGCTGTTCGCTGCTTTGTGATAAGACTGAGGGTGCAGGGCACAGGGAGAGAATGGCTGCAAGGTCCTAGCGCCGCTCCCCTCCTCATCTGCATAGGGAGTGATTGTTAACCTTTCCCTCTCCGCTCTTATCTCTCACTCAAGCCTTTGATTTCCCCAAAGAAAACGTTTCTTTGAATCTGTTGCTAGGAGGCGCTTTTATATATTTTTATTGGTTATGCATAATCTGCACTAAATAATCGGCGCAAAACGTAATTATAATATCGTTAGCATGACATGTTCTTATATAGAGCCTGCAGATCCTTTAGCACTATTATGAACCATCAGAAAAGAACATTAAATATAAAATGAACAGGGACACACTTCTAACCGATACAGGAGGAGCAGAGGGTTCTGCAAGTCTACAATCTATTAGTAGATGAAGGGGGTATGAGAGGGAAAGCTTGGGGTATTTTCTTGGCTGATGGTAATGTGTGACAAAAGATGGCTGTCAAAGGGCGTTGGGGGTGAAGGAGGGGACAATTGCCCTCTGGGCTGCTCGGATCTAAAGCTGTTGTGCCACTACAGAAACTTTTTGTGTTTTGATACAGTCACTAGAGTGTCTACAGTAACAAATTCCTTACAACCTGACTGGATCCTGTGTGTGTTCCATTTATAGGCTTTCTATACCTTCCCTTTCTGTAAATGGACTGGACAGCGCTCACTGGGTGTGATATCTGCTACGCATATTGACCTTACTACCAGACCACATGGTTGGAAGCGCATCCCAATGCTGAATGGTACCAGTCATCCTCTGCCAGAAATGCTGAAGGAATATATATATATATATATATATATATATATATATACAACACAGCGAGAATTCAGCACATACCATTCAAAAAACACCTAAGCCATAGTAAATATTGGGGACTCCGTCACACTAAATGGCCGTATATTGCTTAACCCGCTACTATGTCAAAGTACCCTGAGTCTGGTGAGTCCTATCAAATTTTTCATGGCTATTTTGCTTGCCAAAGAGATGAATCGGTGGGACAGCAGTGCATTTTACAACCTTCTCTGGACACCATTATTAATGCACCTCAACCCTAAAGTTTGGTCAGAACCTGCAAATATGCACATCAAAAAAATATACAGAAACATAAAAAAGTATATCCACCATTCTTAAACTAATGATGTTTATTGGTTTGTATAGGGTCACCATAGTCCACAGTGTTGTACAATGGGTTAAAAGGGCCCTCATTACCTTCTGTGAAAATTGTTATGCTATACATAATTTGTTATGTCCTGTTTACGCCTTGTACAGCGCTGCAAAATATGCTTTAAATCAATAAAATATACAAATCTTGGCTTACAGAAACAAAAGGTAACGAGGGTCCTACTCAAATGAGCTTAGATATCTTGCATTAAAATTCTCTCTGTGTCCGTATGGTTTAATTTCATGGAAAATGTATTTCCATCATTTAAAATGCTTGGCGTATTAGTGAACATTCACAAAAACTCACTACTCTTTGCTGGCATTCTTGGTAGTTTAGTGATTTTGCGGCACTGATAAAAAGCTGATGGGGAGGGAAGAGGGGTGGGGGGATAGGGAGGTTAGGGGGTTAGGGAAGAAAAAAGGAAAGAAAAGAGTGAGGAAGGTGGGAGGAGGAAGAGGAATGATGTGGTTCATTGCACACATGAACAGCCAGAACAAACACAAGAATAACCAAAAGTAACATCATGCAAAAAATGCCCCAGCAAAGTGCTGTTCAATATGTTTTTTAATAGATGACAACATATAAAAACAAACATCAATAACATATTGTTTAAAAACAAACCATCAAATACATATGCTATGTAACTTGTGTTTTAAGAGGTAGAACGTTTAAAAAATACCCTGTAGACAGCATACATTTCTATTTATCATGAAGAAAACATGGTTGATATTTCCCCTCAAAACATAGCTACATAGTAATCCTGCTCAGTCCTCCGGAGGGCTGTTAAGGGCCTAATGTTGGAGACGCCAGAAGATGATGACAAATCCTCATGCTTCCACTTCTCCATTGTTGGCTGTCCACCTTCAGCCTAAAGCCTTTTTTTTTGCAGACAACATGTTTAATAAGCATTTCCTTCCCAACATACGTTCAAAAGGACTTCATAGAAGACCACAACAGGAGAAGAAACATGGTCAAATCTGTGTTAAATGGTGCCAGAAATCTGTGTTAGATGGTGCCGGAAGTCTTTATCACCCAGACACGTTGGTTTCTACATCTGGTAGTGGCACACAATCTACAAACAAACCCGTTGTGTAATGCCAGCAGAGCAGTGGGATGGCAGGTGCCTGCCTTAAACTTCACCCTACCAAGGTTCTGCTCCAATGCTCATGCAGTATATTTTGTATTGTTTTGAATTTACATAAACCCTATACTAATTCCTGCATTTCTAGATTCAGAATAGCCAAAGTAACGCATTGCAACGCAATGCATAAAGCTTACAGTCTAAACATCAGTAGAGAGTGGCTGCACATACAGATACAATCTGGGGAAGGAGGTACACTATATTACCAAAAGTATCTAAACACCCCTCCTGATTATTGTTGGTGTATAAAATCAAGCATTTAGGCATGCCATCTCAATAGGCAAACATTGGCAGTAGAATGGGTCATACTAAGGAGATCAGTAACCGCTATACTTGGCACTGTCATAGGGTGCCACCTTTGTCACAAGTCAATTCATGAAATTTCTGTTCTGCTAGATCTGTCCCAGTAAATATAAGTGCTATTATTGTGAAGTGGAAGCGTCTAGGTGTAACAACAGCTCAGCCACTAAGCGGTAAACTTAGTGCTAAAGTACATATGGTGTAATAGCCTGTCCTCTGTAGCATTACTCACTACAGAGTTCCTAACTGCCCTAGAAGCAACATCAGCACAAGCACCGTGAGTCTGGAGCTTCATAAAATGAATTTGTTTGGAGGAACATGAGTGGCCTGCAAAGACCTCAACCCCATTGATGAGTTGAAATGACAATTGCAAGCCATTGCCGGGAGAGTGGTGGTTGTTGTAGCCACAAGGCGTCCAACTCAATATCATGGTTTTGGAATGGGGTGTTCAATAAGCTTGTACTGGTGGGATAGTCAAATGTCCAGATACTTTTGGTCATGTGTTGTTATTCCAATTTCTGACAAATTCTGATGCATATCAAGTGCATGGTTAATCATGGGTTGTAAGTTAGTGTAGTGCTACAATGAAAATATGTTCCACTACGATTATTTTGAAGCTGTGGAGAGTTGAAGCTTGGTGACTTTAGTCGTGATTGCACACTACAGTTGTAATCAAATTATTCAACCCCCATTGCAAATGATTTATTGTCCACATTTACAGACTTTCAGTTGTTTGCAATGAACAAATCAAGCAAATACAATTGAAATAGCTCAACGGAACAAATGCTTCAAGTGGTTTCCCCTAATTCAACTTAAAATACAATTTATAATGACTTCTCTGGTCTCAAAATGATTCAACCCCCTGTATACAATCCAGTATACAAAAACAGATGTCTCAAGCACGCCCGATGCAACTAATCAAGGGCTTCATTAGTTGCACCAGGTGTGCTTGAGCTGGAACACATGAAATACCTGAACTGCCTAGGGGTTTGTTGAGTGACACGTTGAACTGCATATTAGAAATATGGCTAAGTCAAAAGAATGGTCCAAAAAGTTAAGAGAAGAGATCATCACCTTTAGTGGTAAATCAATATTTATTGAAGGTTTTCAAAATTTTCTAGTAAATCGTAACAAGGGAAGAAGGGTACAGAAAAAAGAAAGGGGGGGTGGGAAAAAGGGGGAATAGGTACATGCCGCAGGATGCAATAAAACAGGCAGTACTGTAGTGATACAGTGCCCCAGAGCCGTGCGAACACGAAACAAGGAAGGTACAAGAGATGGCACAGCAAGTGCAGAGAGCGATATGGTGATGTGACATGCGAAAAGAAACAATCCCTGCCTACTTGGGCATGGCAAGGACTAAGTAGGGAAAATCAGGCACATCAGCAGGAGTAACCAGCAACAAGTGCCGGCCAGAGCAGTGGACACCAAGCACCAACAGAGAGAAGGGGAAACCACTGAAGAGAAGAGGGTGGTTATAAAAAAGGTGGGGGTTATCACAGAGGGGAGGGGGGAAGGGGGGGCACTGAACCGAGCACCCGTGAAGAAACTAAGCGGCCGCATCGGACAAAAGGGAGCGAACCTGTGGACCAGACGCAAATGCAAGCCAATGGAACCATGTCTGTTGGTACCTGGCAGCGGTATCATCCGCTGACAGAGCTAATTCCTCAAACACACGGATGCGTTCGACACGAAGGAACCACTCCCGGAACGTAGGAGGGGAGGGATCACCCCAATGAAGGGGTATCAGAGCCTTGATCAGTAAACAGCGGAGGACCGATTGCTTGAACCAGGAAATAGAGAACGAACCATGATGGAGGAGGAAAAAGTCAGGAGTAAAAGGGATAGGGACGTCAGAGAGTGATTGCATGCACTTATGGATTGTGGGCCAGTAAGCGACTATGCGGGGGCAGAGCCACCACAGGTGTAGAAGGGAGCCAGGAGAGTCTGTACATCTCCAGCATAATAATCAGAGTAACTGTGCCATTGCTAGGAACTCGCATTTCAAAATTCTCAAGTATTCCAACTATCCTTTCAAGATGGTTTCTGTTATTCCCAAACCGCTTGAAGATGTTTGGGTATGTGGACCCAGTAGGGCAAATCAGAGGGTCATTTAAGGGTAAATAGACAGTGCAGCAAGGCATGAGAAAATGTATGTTCTAAAAGGATTTATTGTGGGAGTAAAAAATGAAACAGACACATCACTTAATCTTTTACAGCGCAGACCCCCCACTGACAGCACAGAAAATCTAAGTCTTTTAATATTTAACAAAATATTAACTCCTGCTTTACCACATGACAAAGAATGAGATTAAAGGGTTGTGCTAACATAGATATATAAGACACGTACTTTGATAAATGAAGACTTTCTGCTTTTCCACTACCACTAGTATATTTTCAGTATATTGAACAATACAAAAAATATAAATAATAATTTACCGTTATAACTACATTTTCAACAAGCGTACCAGGAAACAGAGATTCAGAAGGAATGTATGTGTAGCTCTTTTTTTTTTAGTAAAAAAAGGTTACTTACTAAAATATTTTTTTATAAATTAAATTTAGTGTGTCATTGCACACCCACAGGACCTGCCAATGCCTTGAACCCTTTGGGCACTTCCCCGTGCTCAACAGGCTAATGTGCCATCAAGAGGCAGGCCTAGGCCCAGGCCAATACAATCTCTATTTTTTTAATAATACCTCTTATGCTAAAATAAGTTGATTTTCCAAGGTCAGGAGCAGGGCCGGCCTTAGAGGTGTGCGACCGCACAGAGCGCCTTGGCAGCAGGGGCACCTGCCCGGACTTAAATTAAAACAGGGAGATCCTTGAACCGGCTTAAAATCACTCAAGGGAGCCGGAGGTCTGTTAAAGACCTCCGATACCGCTCCCTTGCGAGCCTGCTCCTCCAGCGGCGGACATTACTGTCCGTCTCTGGAGGGATGCCGGGTGCCCCCCTGATG
>VKOC01003793.1:0-20496 GCA_009364415.1 Spea multiplicata
CCCATGTTCGAAAATAAAAGGAAATAACAAAATATTTTTCTCAATCATAGCTTTTATTTAAAAAAATAGTTTACATAGTTTACATGAATTAACATTTACTGGTGAAACTTTTTTCATAAGTATATGTTCTGCTCTTAACCCATTTTAAATATTTTGTTTACAAGCAAACTTAAATTTAAATCATTGCTTTAATGAAACATGCAATGTTTTACTTAGAAACAAAACTAATTGACTCTTTTTTTTCTGGGGGTACCACAAAGTCTAGTGTTTATAATCACAGAAATTATTTACATAGCTAGGGGATTATCTACTATGGAAAACATGTAAAAAAAACTTGCCACAACTATTACTTTTAGTACCTTATGTAGAAAAACAATTTGATGCTAAAGGCTTTATGGATGGATGTGTATGAAACTCTCCTCCCGGGCCCCCCACACAGAATGGAAAAACTCTGGGCAATAGTGCAATGGTTGTACTTAAAGGGTTAAAGCTGAATGCTAAATAAAATAACCAGGGATTTAATCATTTGCCTCTGGTCATTCAATAAAGATGGTTGGTTTCATTTTTTAGGGGCAATATGTAAAAATTATTTATGGGGAACCATAGCAAATATTCCAGCACAAATACAGTATTGGCCCGAATATAGGCCGCACTTTCCCCCCCACTTTAAGTCTTTAAAGTGGGGGTGCGGCCTATATTCAGGGTCTAGCGCCTGACACCCGGGACATGCAGTTCCGTGCGCGGGGGAGGCAGCGGGGTTAGGATACAGATCCCCCGCAGCGGTGCAGGGGACCTGCATCCTACTCTCTGATACGCTCTGACAGCCTCCCCTGCCAGCACTTCCCACTTCCATCATGCAGACGTTCACCGGCTGCGGCGATGCACGCGTGAACAATATCCATTCCGCCATGTCTGCACGATGTGCTTTAACAATCTCCCTTGCCGGGAATTCCCACAAGCTTATTAATTAGCCATTAATTTTAGGCTCACCCCTGAAACTCCAAGACTGTAAGCTAAAATACACACTTACAATGTACTCTGCCCCCCCACACACACACATGCTAACACCAAATACAAACAGACTCACACACTCATGCTGACTCAATACACTAATTTTCAGCAGTATCATGTTTCTAAAAAGTATATATAGCATTAAAACCAATCCTCACTACAAAAATGTATTTTCTTCACTTGTGTACTTGTGAATCATTGTTTTCCGAATTTTAATCTTCCAAAATAACATACGCTTTACTTGTAGTGTTGATATAAGGATTTGTTTGATGTGTTCTGTCAGTGACATGCATTCTGTGATTGTAGAGAGATCATTAGCAATTCCTTTTTTCCTCATCTTATGCTGTTAATTTAGTTTCTTCTCTCTTGACAAACTGTAAAATCATGCTTTTTTTTAGAAGTGTGACACAGTGTTCAGCAGAAAAAAAAACAAGAATTAATTATTTCTCAGTTTTGCAGGCCAAATTTTAGTTAATGTTTTGTCAACTGTGTTTACTTATCCCTTGTTTTGTTCTTATATCAGAATGTTAAAGAAACAGAAACCATATAGCATATCTAAAGATGGATGTGTCACAAGTATTACTTATTTTAGGAAAGGTGTATATAGGGGAGTACGACACGGAAGAGACAGCTATGGTAAAAAATATCTTCAAAGTTCTTGTGCTAAAAGGGACAAGAACGTCCTTTTTTTGTTTTTGCTCAACATATTACCCCAACCCCTTTGTCATCAGACTAAAGCTTTAATGTGACAAGAAACTTGCTTACTTACCTGTAAGCATTCTTTTCATGTCATTAGATCCTTGAATGAACCTAGTCACTCTGGATAGGCAAAAGATTGTGCTTCTGCAAACAGTAACATTTATGCATGGTCCTACAATTATACTATAATAATCATTTTGCTTACTTACCGTCCCTTACAAAGGGGTTAAGAAAGGGGCCACCATCAGCAAACAGGACGGGTTTTAAGCCCTTTATATAGCATTTCTAAAATAATATGTATTAGTAAATCAGTGTTATCTAACATTATAGTCTATGTAACTCATATTGATACATATCTACCTTTATGTGGGTATATTCACTAAAGACCAAACCCTGAGAGAAAAATTATATATTTTAGTATTCGCTTAAAAGCTATAGCTCATACCTCTTCCTCTTCTTCTGAATTCCATTGATACATAGTAAGCTATATTTGGAGATTGATGCATTTAACCCTACTTTTATCAGTTACTTTCTTCTGCTATGTTTGTAGATTAGTGAATATAAACCTAGTTATTAGTGATTACAATGAAAAGGACACAATAGAACGTCTACTGGTTAGTAATGGGACCACTCAAACTAGAGAAGCGTAACATCTTATTAAAAGCATCCCGACAAACAGATGCATCCAGTTTGGCTTCCCTTGAGAAACCTGGCAGTAATATTGGACAAAACAAGGAAATTGCCTATCAAATAACATATGGCTTTTGCAGATGAGTCTAAATGTGTAGAGACAAAACCATACTGAACAAAAGATGATTATGATGTTTAATGACGATACCCAGTGGTTTTCCCAGATGTGTGATAATCGCATAACCTAATCATTCCTAAATAAAGATCGATCACTACCCAGTCTGTGTTAATTGTAATAAAATAAACAAACAGTGTCATAAAATTCAGAGAGCATTACAGTTGTAAAAAAAAAGAACAGATGCATAAAAAACAAACAAAACAAAATAGAGAATGTGTTGAACCAATTCTCAAATTGTTTCCATGGCAATATAGAGACCATTGTGTATTTTTCCAAAACTGAAATGATGAAATTAGAAATAAATATTTAATTAAAGTAGCTTTTGAAGAAAATGGTGAGAAATTAAGGGAAAGTTCAATGTCTCATATAGCTTTACTAATGTAGAATGCATATTAAAGTACTTCGTAAGTATGAGTAGGGGTGTCTTGTTAGACCCCCTGGAACATTTGTTCAAGCTAGCACTGAAGATACCTAGTAGTGAGCATCATTTGATATTGCAGGGTTGAGGGTGTGTCAAATTTCTGAAAGCATTTTATGTTCAGGAAAAAAAGATATCAGGAGCGCACTGCAGAAATATTTATAATTTAAAAATAAATGATTGCATCAATAATAAATATAGCCTGTTACTTAACCAGGCTTGATGATCTAAGGTCTAAATCGGCATAGAAAGAGAAAACCCGTATGACTCCAGACAGATTTATTTACAGGTTGAGGTTCTGCTAAACTGCTTTAGATTTATACCCTAGTGGCATTTTCCATGCTTCAAAGAGATTTGTTAACAGCTAGTAATTAAGACAGCCCCTCCTGTCAAAAAAAGTTGTCTTTTATCCAGGATTGTAGGGTAGAGATGAAAGGTCAAAAGCAGAAACCAGTCTTTAGCAGAAACAGCTGCTGTTGTTCAAGGAAACAGGTAATGAAAATGTCTTTCATAGACATAAACATATATTCAATGGAGGCAATGAGACTGAAATGTCTAGTATCAAGTAATATAATCTCAAGGCACAAAGCCTACACTAAAAGTGCTCTACACTAGATTTCAAATGAAAGGTTATTAATTCTCTGCTTGATTTCACTTTCAACGTCTGTTTCCCAAACCTATAGGTCTACTTTTCAATTAACCTTTGCTATTACAGCAAATCTGAGGCCTCAAGGAACTAACAACCATACTTCAGGATATTACAAATGAACAAGCATTGACATGTTTAAAATTGCATACCAACCATATGGTTCACCACCACCACCAAATATATCTGAATTTACCAACTATGATTGTGATTGGAACGTGAACATGACTTTCAAAGCCTATTGCCAGGTCATTTATAAATATGTTGAATAAAATTGGTCCCAGAAAAGAACCCTGAGGGACACCACTTACCACTTTTGACCAGCTTGAAAATGTACCATTTATAACAACTCTCTGTACTCGCAATTGACTGTGTAAAATTCCTGAAGAAGGGTATATTATTTATTTCCAGTTTTCCAGGGTTGGGCAGAGCTGGTGGCAGGCATGTACGAAAAACGCAAAAGCCATCATGCCACCAAATTTTATTTCTGCCATTTAGGGACACACTATTGGAGTCCTGTTCTGGAGCGTTGAGGCAGGAGGAGCGATACGGTAGCCAAGGCAAAAATACAGGCAAGTGTAAGGCAAATAGAATGTTTGAGACAGTCCAGAGGGTAAAGCAGTACAAGCGGTACGGTAAACAAGCGGAAGGTTGAGACTGACAGAGTTCGTGCAGATGTGCCATTTCGATAAAATTGTCCAGCCAACCTACCAAAGTAAGAAATGAGATAGAAGAAAATTACAGCTAAACACCGTAGAAATGTCAAAACATCTATTGTCACGCAGGGTTCAAAAAATAAAAAAACAGTCTTGTCACAAGTGGTTAATTTCTACAATATTAGGATAATCAGTTTTGCTCCAAAGAGCTGCATGTGCCAGTACCTGCCAAGGCCCAGTGCCCTACTTCTGCTCTTCCTGCCACTCTTCTCTCACAGTCCTTACTATGGGGAATCATATATCTTAATTTCTTTAATGGGGTACTTCAGTCCTGTACCAAGTGGCTGGATGTGTATGTCAGCCAATACATGCCCAGGCCTACTGCCTTACTGCTACTGCTCTTTCTTAATCTCACCTTTCTTAATGGTCAAATTAAGTCCTGTACCAAGGGGCTGGGTGTGTCTGTATGACAGTGCCTGGCCTGCCATGTGCCCTGCCCTGTGCCTCAATGCCCTTCTTTACTCCGAGCGATCAATTATTGTTCATTTCTTCAATATGGGGTGGCAGGGGCATTGCTGGGGCTACTGGAGTTAAAGCCTCTAGTCTTAGCTTCATAGGCTGAATGGAGACTCTGGGCTAAAGCATGTCGCCCTCAAACTGGCCCTAAATGAAGCCTTGGGACATATTGTTAAAACAGAACAAATTCTGGGGATACAGCTTTAAAAATACTCTGTAAAAAACAAAAACAAACCACAAATGGTGCAATAATGTTTAAAAGGTTTAAAACAGCCCCCACTAGTTGTGCCACACTCACAAGATTGTAGTAGGAACTGCGCCTTAAAGATAGCCTGTATCTTAGGAATCCTGAAGATTTACTGGAACCGGTCATCTGCTGGATACAAACGGATGATAGACAGGCAGGGTATCTTCCAAAAGCTCTTTATTTAAAATAGCCCATTAAAAATGCTTAATGTTTTAAGAAACTAAGTCCAACGCGTTTCGTCATATGTTGACTTCATCGGGGACCAGTTATAATACATCCAGAAACATAAGCTAACAAATTATAAACCTATATTTATAATTTGTTAGCTTATGTTTCTGGATGTATTATAACTGGTCCCTGTGGCACAACTAGTGGGGGCTGTTTTAAACCTTTTAAACATTATTGCACCATTTGTGGTTTTTATTCTTTTTACAGAGTATTTTTAAAGCTGTATCCCCAGAATTTGTTCTGTTTTATCCATATACCTGTTATAAGGGGCTTTTTGAAGGAAGAGTCCTTGGGGAAGCTACCACATATGTGTTCCGAGGAATGAATAGAGGGTTAAAAAGCTAAGTACCCTGTTTTTATATTTTTTCATTCTTGTAGAACACAGTTACAACTGTATTGCCTTGGGACATATTGCCATTTCCTGGCGCTCAACACCAGTGGCATATATGGGGAGGTCCGCCCAGGGTGCCACTTACTGCATCACCCCGATCTGTTCCAGCCCCCTGGGATGGCCCAAAATTATTCACAAATGGCTGGTCCAGGTCAGACCGGCCGTTTCTGAACAATTATGGACCAGGGAGGCAGGAACAGAGCATGGTTGTGTAACGCAAGGCCATGTGATTCTGTGGCAAAAGGCTGCAAGCCGCAAAGAAAATCTACTGTTGAGCTTTGGTGGAATGATTCTTCTTTTTTCTGATATGGGGTAGGGGATTCAGTCCTGTGGCTGGATGTGTCTGTCTGCCAGTTCCTGGCCTATAGCCTGCCTCTAGCATCTCAATGCCCTTCCTTATTCATGGGGATTCATTATTTTTATAATATTGGGAGGATTTAGTCTGTCTGCCTGCAGCTGAGTCTCCTATCTTAATCTGACGGATCAATTCTTTAAATCTTTTTCTAATTTGGGGGGGGGGGGATTCAGCTTCTTGTACAATGGAGCTGGAAGTGTGTTTCTGCCAGTGTCTACCCAGTGCCCTACTGCTGCTGCTGCCATATCACCTTGCTTACTCAGCTCATTCAAAATACTGCATAATATGGTGCTGGATGTGTGCATTCATTAGTGCAGTGCTGCTGCTAGTAGCGGTGGTCTTGCAGTGAAAAGTCAAGTCTGGATCGTTTCCTAAACCTTGAGATGGTGCTGCTGTGGGTGAAAGGTGAGTCCAGAAGATGTCAGTCAATGGCCTACGAATTTAATTCCCGAATAAAAAAAGAAGCACTCAAATTTCGACAGAGCCTAATGGTTGCTGCCATGTGATTGGCTGTTTAGCTATTTGTGTTATCAAGCAATTGAGCAGGTGTACCTAATAAAGTGCCCAGTGAGTGTATATATTTATATGTATATATTTATATAAACAGACGAAAATATACTAGTATTGAAATCACCTCCTTTTCCTCTCCTTAGCTCTCCCTTGATTGCAAGACGTATATAAAAAAAAAAATTAGTTAAAGGCACAATAGTACAATGTTGGGTGTTTTTACATGTGTAAGTATACTGTATATGCAATATAGAGAGGGCTTGAGGAAGCTAAGAAAATGAACCATATTCGCTGCTGTGAATTACTTAGAAATATAAAGTGGACATCATTTTAGTGTGTGTAAAAGTTAATTAGCCTCATTACTCCAGCGTGTGAAAACGGAAGTAGAAGGGGCTATAAGACTAATATTCAATTTTAAGCCTGAATGTTTGAAAGGTATAAGATCCATACAATAATATTGTTCATGCCAGGAGATAACCAAATAATCAATTGTTCCATGGTTTTGTGATGTAAGTATGGTCTCAGAAAGATGTTTGGATTCCACAGCGTGTCTCCGTTCAATAATCTATTTGGTTTTTTTCATACAATCGAGGTAGATAGGCTAAGGAATTGATTGTCATTTACAGAGTAAAGCAAGAAGATTAAGCTCAATAGCTTTTCACAAGCCACATTAATCAATGCAAACTGACCCTTGTGGGAAAATCATGTCATGCATGGGCTGAACAGAGTTTCTTAAAATTAAATATCTTAAATATCAGCAAATGTGCCCTGCTACAGGTATTTAATGTCATTAAACCCAGAGTTTCTTAATGTCAGTTTTTAAGTACCCAAAATAATGTATGTTTTCAAGATCGTATAATTATTAACACTTTTCTGGTCGTCTGACACCTATCACTTTTGTGAGAGAAATGGATGTTAGCCCAACAGAAAATGGAGTCTTTCTTAAAAGTTGAAACATAGAAAAAGATGTAAGGTTATATAAGCTTTTGGGACCCATATTCTATCTAAGGAAGAGACCACAGAGGGCCTGAAAAGCGCATGTAACTTTACATCTTTTTCTGTGTTTGCCCAATGATTAAAAATTGGCTTAAAGAAAATTTGTTCTCTTAGGGATGCTTGAGGATCGAATTTCATAAACTGATTTTATAAAATTATTGTAGACTTACATAGTGTTTTTGTGGTTTTATAAACACGTTTTTTTTATTGTTTCTCCTACCCCCTAATTGTATCCACAATGAACCAAAGATGGGCAAGCTGAGCGAGCGGTGCTTTACAAGCCGGGTCTAGGCTACGTGTTCCAGACGCTTACCATTTCAAATGTTGTATAACATATGTTAAGAGAGCCTTTTTAGAGCTGTCCCTACTGGCAAATTTTGAAAAGTTTTATTTTTCTCCTAGCTCTTTTTTTTCTAATAAAAATGAATTACTTACCTTAAAGAGTTCACCTAATCAATTCTATGACACAAGGGCTTTATAAATAAATCTACATTAATGTCTCTAATTACTCTAATACTCATGATAAATACATGATGAAGTAATGCATAATAGCTCAGTCTCTTAAGCACTAACCAAGAAAGTTGTGTTTTGCGCATACTTATTAAAACAAAAATAGATTGTTTTATGGATCCCCAGTTTTGTCACAGTATGATAAACACTTGTAAGGCATAGGCTAGTGTTGTTACTTGATTCTTACAGAGGGCTTGTCCAAGGGCTGTATCTTTCAAAGATACAGCACAGGCATCGGACAGGCCTACAGCGCAGCCATTGGACAGGCCCTCAGCACAGCTATTGGACAGGCCCTCAGCACAGCCATTGGACAGGCCCTCAGCACAGCCATTGGACAAGCCCTTACATAATGACTTACCAGACCCTATAACCATAAAAACCACCTGATGAATTCAGGTGTGATTTGGGCAACATACTGGGCTCATAACTTTTTTACTGGTTTGTTAAGTTGACTAAAGGCTTTTGAGCACCACATTTTACCTAAAGTTAATTAGGTAAATCACTCAGACTCACTCCACCTTAATGCAACAATGACACAAAGGACTTATAAAGTTAAATGATCAACAGAGCCCCATTGACTTCAGATTAATTCAGGAAGGTCGTCTGTTATTACCGAAGTCAAGTAAATTCAAATGTTCACCACTTTCATGTTAGTGGATACCTTGCTATTTATTTATTTTATGTGGTAAAGGAGGGCTGGAACTAATTCCTGATTAAACAATCCCCATACTCCTTCTAATGCAATATTAATGATAAACAAAGCTCCTTAGCGTAAAGGTGACTTTCATGAAACACAAATGTTACAGTAGCTGTAGATGAACAGTGCCTTTCTTTCTCCCAGACAGAATGAGGAATAAACTAGAGGACAAGAAGGAGCAGATGATACCATGAAGAGAAGTTCACAGTCACTCTGTTGCCATCTGTTTAGTAAGTAAAGATTAACTCATTGAAAACATGTTTACCTTCATTAATCTTTTTATAGATCCAGTCCATTGGGACCAACTTGCAGATGGAAAACCACTTGACTGCATATCCACTGGCATTCAATTTTGTAAATTAATATTATATTGGCGTAATAAAGGTTCCTGTTTTGGGGGGTTTTTCTTTGTGTATTGATAACAAAATCATCTTTATACCACAAACTTTTCTTTTTTTTTCAATAATTCTCCGGTGATCATTATGTGCTAGTCTATATAGTCAATTACTTTGCTGAGCTTCCTGAATATTCACCTATTTTCACATACATTGAAAAATATTCAGCCATGTTATTATGTTGATTTTAGCTTTGTCATATGGTATGTAAATGTAAGAGAATTGGGGCTCCAGAGGCTTCATAAACATTTAAGTTATTCTGTGATTAGGATTTAAGGTAATGTTTTTAATGGCAAATTAAAACCCGATGACTGTCGTTTTTTTTGCATTCGCTACTTGATATTCCCATAAATGTCCAGTGCTGTGATATGAGATATTACAGATTATATAAATTCACCCTCCATGTAATCTCATGTTAAAGACAGTAAGCAAAAATGTGAAAACTAGGATCACTCCTATCCACAATTTGTTTGATAGAAAAGGATAAGTGTGTTAGTTGCTTTAGACGTAAATTTGAAGTGATTATTTGTGTAAACAGAATAGTGCTTTTTCCAGTACTTCACTTGTATTCATTTGCCTACCTGCCTGCCTGCCTACGTGTCCATATGCTCATACAGTATATATTCCCATCTTATAAAGTGTGCAGCTGAATAATTTGAAGTATAATCATAATTGTCTGCATCTACTTTATAAGTTGGAATATTTTAGATACTTTGGCTCAATAACCTTGTATATAATTGTGCAGAACTCTAATTACACTTTCCCTATGTACTTTAGAAGAGACACATTTTGGAGCAGAGTGGTAAAAGTTATGCATTTACCTAGCAACCAACTGAACATGCTTGGTGACGTTTTGCCATTCTATTCTGTCCTTGTGTCCTGGGTAGTAGTCCAACTGTTCTGCTTTTGAATTTGCTCATATATATTCACGTCATAAAGTAATCTGTGCAGCTGAATCATTTGTGGTATAATTAAGCGTAAAGTGTCTTCATGTCAGATAGAAACTTGTATAATCCTATCTCTTTACACATTTATAAAAAAACTAATATTAGATTATTCCACTGTTCATAAATACTTAACAAGGGCTAATGCAGTTTGCTTATACTGCTGAGTATAACAATGTAATTGTCTCTCTGCACACTGTCACATGCAAAAGACACTTTTTGGGATGACTACTTCCTTTAGTTGTGTAGAAAAGAGGGATTTGGGTTTTTAGAGAACTGGGCAAACTTTTGTGGTTGGATACAGACTGGGATGAGTCGCACCCCAATGAGGACATGACTTATGTTCTGGAAAAAAAGATGGTTGTATGGTTGGAGATTTTCATGTAGAGTGTAGAGGGGGTGAAAATAGAGGGCTAGCATAGGTTCAGGGCAACTTAGATTTCAAAAGTTGTGTAGGGATTGGTGGGATAAGCATAGATACAGAAAAAGCTAAACCCCAGCATGACTCTGCCAGTCTTATATGGTAAGCATCATGGAAAAGTGAGTACTCAACAACTGGAGTGCCAACGCTTTTATATCATAAATTGGTACTGCAGCTGCTGTGGAATGCACATTGCATGATTCTCAGCCATGCATTTGGTTGGGTGAACATCATGAGAAATGTAATAACAGCACTTTAAGTGCCAAAAGTTAGCCATAGTTCCAGCAAAACTACCAAGTGTCCTATTTTGGATCCAAGCCTGTATGTCCCTTTTATAATACCCTCTAACTACCCTCTTTTTTGATGTGCATTACAGAGCTACATTACACAACCTTAACTTTTCTTGACTGCAACTCCCATGATGTTGAACAATCGACATTGATATGCTGTGTTTGTTTTTGCCAAAACGTGGTGCTATGCATTATGGCCATCATCTCCACTTTTGGCCTAATTTGTCCAAAGGACATTGTTCAAGAAGTCTTGTGGTTTGTTCTGATGCAACTTTGCAGACCTAAGCCATGCTGACAAGTTCTTTTTAGAGAAAAGGGGCTTTCTCCTGGAAACTCTTGTACTGTCATGAACTGAGGCCTGTGGAGTCTGAGATGTAACTCGTGGGTTTTTTGCAATCTCTCTGAGCATTGTACGTTCTGTCCTTGGGGTGAATTTTCTGGGACGTCCACTCCTGTTAAGATTGGCAACTGTCTTGAATGTTTTCTGCTTTTACATAATCTTTCTCACTGTAGAATGGTGGACTTTAAATTTTTTGGAAATTGCCTTATAACCCTTGCCATATTGATGGACATCGACAATTGCTTCTCTAAGATCGTTGCTGATGTCTTTCCTTCTTGGTTTTGTGTTTTGAAACACCTGAATCCTATAGAACAGCAAACTGCTAACATTTCAGCTTTTATAGAAGCAAGCAGGTAAGGGAATACGCAGGTAAGGTAAGAGACAAGTAGTAAGGGTGTACTTAGTGTTTCACACATGGCTTCTACATTTTGACTTTATTTTTGTTGATTACATCATGACACAGTGTAATATGTCATGTGGTGGTGTTCATCTGAGGTTGTATTTACATAATTTTTAGACCTGCTAAGGAACCTTAGACCTGCTAAGGAACAGATGATTGTTATTATATCCTGATGTAAAACTATAGAATTCAGAGGGTATACTTTCTTTTTTCACAGGACTGTTCGGTCAGCCACTATTGCAGAACTTTTCCCTACATCTGTCCACAGTCTTAGATGGTTTAAATGTGAGATTTCTGTACTTCACAAAAGCCTTGTGATTGTATATAAATTTGGTGTGTTATGGTGAGATTATATGCATTAATTGCATTGTTTTAATTAGTTAAAATGTATCATGATAATGTAGCCTTTTGCAGGTGGGGTGGCTGGTTGTGTCTGAGAGTTTACCTTTTAGATGTGTGATTTACTAGCAGAACATCCGCTTTTGTTCTCTTGAATACTAATTCATTATGCTGTTTTAGATCTAATTATTGATAAATTGAGTGGAAAAGGGTAGCAGACAAGTGCCCCATTATTCCCGTGTTGCATATGTGGTGGTGGGTAATAAAAACAGAAAATCATCTCATGGTATAGAGCCTAGTAAGCACAGGATGGGCATAATGTAATAAACCTATAAGAGGAGTGGAGTACTGGGGATGACAAGGTGGCCCTGGTACTGGAGGTCTGGATGTGCATGGCCGTACATTATGTTTCTGTAAGTTGTATGTCTGCGGTATGGTCCATGTTTAAAATGCATTGAGCATGCAGTGCTTGAGCATTTTTTCAGCACAGACCTTCATGATGAAGAAGTATTGCCTCTCTACACAGCACAGTGGTAGACAGTCTAGCAGACAGCTCACAGCAGGCAGTAATAACACGCCCTGTCTGCTCTCAGATTTAAATTAAAGACATTCATATTTGCTCCAGCAAAAATGGCACTCCAACCAGAGAGATGTCACTGTTCACCTGTTATTGATCATTATTCCGAATCATGTTTTTGTTTTTTTAAAAATCTTCAAGTACAGATTTCCTTATGGTACTAGAGGAACCTTTCATGTGATTAAACTGTTTTTTTAATTAATGGTGCAGCACGTTATTCCAAATGTGTGCAGCACAGTGATTAGAATTTAATTTTATTGGCATTAAAATATATCTATACGACATTCCCATGGCTTAGACCAAACAAAAATACATTATTTTTTACTGTTATACACAAGAAAAAAAATAAACACTTGTTTTCTATATGTGTAATATTTATTACATAAGTATAAATAATAATTGATACACACACACACACACAGTTGTGACTGTATATAAGGTTAGATGTATTTTATTCATTTTATTTAATCAAGTTTTAGATATGTTATAATGAGTGTAACAAACAACAAATATTTAACTAGATATTTAATGAGAAGGTGTGGATGTATTTGAGAAGGTTTAACCTTCACTTGACTCACCAACAGTGGAATTGATCCAGAAGTACAGCAAATCAGGTTGGACAGCAAGGATAGAGCCTAAAGACTAAGACAAATAGATCATTCTGCTCTGTACTTTTTCTAAATGGTGCAGCTTTTTTCATTAGCAGAAAAAAAAATTTCTTTCCTACTCCAATTTACCTGCTAATTTTCTTTCCATTTTAAGTTCTATTCTATGTGACTATCACTTTGAATGTTGGGGCACATGCTGGAACAAAGCAAGTATTGCCTTGTCATTAATTACAGTAATTTGTATCAGTTTGCTTCAAATGGATTGTTTATTTGAAGTCCAAAGTGAAATTGAACATGTGTTATTATTATTATCTTTTATTGATATAGCGCCGACAATTACACAGTGCTTCTTACAATACATTAATTCAAGGGATATGACAGACTAAGACAATACATAGAGTGGGAATGGGCAGAGGTAGTCTGGGAGTTGGTCCTTGATACATGTACAGAAACCAAGGCAGAGGGAGGAGTAACCAATCCATATTTTGTCTTGCCTGAGACTGTATGGTAGTGAAATCATTGTTTAACTGCTCCATTGGAGAACCCGGAGGGACAATTTTTAAGGTTATCCCCATATCTGGTCCTATTATAGCAATAGAAAAGAAAATATTTAATAGTAATTTGTTCTTACTTTCTAGATACAGTGTACAGACATCATCTCTTTAGCAATATTATGTTCATGTTCCTGTTTGTCTTTCAGTTAAGTAGTTCAGGCTGGCAAACAAGATGGTTAGACCTGTGATGTCAGGGTGTAACTAGAAACCACTGGTTTCCGTTGCAAAAAAGTACCATCTTTGTCCCCAAACAGCTTGTCACTGCCCCTAAACAGCTTGTCGGTGCCCCCAAACATCTTGCTGGTGCCATCTTTGTCCCAACACAGCTTGTGCGTGCCATATTTGTACCCAAACAGCTTGTCAATGCCCCCAAACAACTTGTCTGTGCCATTTTTCCCCCAAACAGCCTATCTGCACCACAGCTTGCCTGTGCCCTTACACCACTTGCCTGCAGGAGTTGTGTATCTCTCTTACTGTGCTGTGTGCAGACTGATTCAGCATGCAGAAAGTTAATGTAATGTCACTTCTGCCTGCTGGCTCAGTCAGACACAACATGCAGGGAGAGAGTATAAGAGATCATCCTATCGGATGTGAAGAGGGCTACTTAAGCATTGCATCTGTGTTGCTGGCCTTTATTAATTATTGTGTTGAGCAAATATGTTCATGAAATAAACTTCCGATCAACTATTATATGTGATTGTACATATTTTTTGTACTTTTTTGTGTTGATTTCATACATCTGAGTTGAACGCACATGCATGGACAGGGAACTTAAGTAATGAACAAATTGCCAGCATTTATAATCCAAACCTGTAACTGTGAACTTTAAATGATCATGAGACTAAAGCCCACAAGCCATGACATGTTTAGGCACCCCATGGGAGCTAATTAAATACAGTTTTACTTAGGTAGCACAAAATAGCTGTGCTTCCAGACTGTGATAAGGGGGGTATAGACTGTAATTGTTATATGGATATCCATGATTATCTGTTGCTACTGAAGCTGCATGTATTTGTTGTTCACATACAGGAGACCTTATTGATTATGGTGAGAAACCACATAAAATATGGGAAATCCAGTAATTAGACATGTGCTGACCTAGAGACTCATTCCTTTACTCTGAATGACATGACTGATAGCGCACCTGCTGTCTAATTAAGCAAGGCGGGATAAATAATGTGTCAAAATCTTCCAGAATAGTATCTATCCATTCACCACGCAGACACATGTATTGGATTTTTAGTTTCTTTTTTTCATTAACTTTAATTCAGTCACGCTGAAGACAGTTCCAGGAGGGAAACAACCCTAAGCCACATTCCTTATGGACAGATCACCATAATGGGCATTCTTTTTTCCCTAGTCAGTGGCAGTTATAGGGGCTGATTGAAGAGGCGTTGCTTGTAACGGTCTAATTTACTGAAAAATAGTGTCTCTTTCTCTGCGCCTCACCACATTTTTAAGATTAAGGTATGATGCCAAGTTCCGGAACTCAGCACAAAAAAGGGGTAGGTCCTGAAGGAAGCTGGGGCTGCGGTCTTGAGTTCTGGCCTAGGACAGTGCCTGACATAAATCGCACCCTACAAACTTGGGATTATTTCAATAACCAAGATAAATAATAAACAAAAATAGCTACCTTAAGACAATTGTATACAAGGCTCCTTTTTCAAAGCTGATTTAAATAAAACCTATTATGTTGATTGATTGGGTTGCCCTTTTTTTTTCAAATGTGTATGAAAACAGCAGTTACATGTGAAGGAAATTCATAAAACATTATGCTGACAGAAGAAGAATGCATGAGATGTGATCTAAGGACTGTCACAGAGCAGTGACACTGCAGGGGTTGCACACGCCGGCTCTTTGATGTCACTTGGAGTGCTCTAATGTCAAACCCCACAGCTTCTAATTCAGAAGGGCTGTCTTGAATATTTTCTCACAAAAGAGCTTTATTTGAAATGGTGTCCTACTACTATTCATATTTTTTTGTACTTTAAACATGTTTTATTATCAGACTGTTGGTAATGGAGGTTTCATAGAATAGCTAAAAATTGGTAGAGAATTAATACCTGAATGGTCATAAGCTCTCTGGGTTTGTCTTTGGCTGAAGGAGGATTATGAAGGTATTTTAGGAACATACAATTTGATGGCAGATAAGATCTATTTAGCCCATAGGGTGTGCCCAGCTAGTCACCATTTTTCTGATGTAAAGACTCTAACTTGAATCAGTCGTTGGTCGTTGGTCACCTATGTGGCTATTCAGTGCATGCTTATATTCCCTTAACCTGTACCACTTCTGCTGGGAGGCTGTACCCCTTATCTAGCAGCCTCTCAGACAAGTAGAGCTTCCTTACATTAAATACAAGTCTCTTACCCTCTAGTCATTATTTTCATTTTCAATCAGATGTATCTCAAAATAAAAAACAATGAAAAATTGTTGGGTTTTTTCCTCCATTTCTTACATTGATATTGTGAACAAGTTACCGCAGTTTACTAGAACAGCTTGCCAATAAGAATTGGTTTTCATTTATAAATGTGTTGTAGGCACAGTAACAGAAAGAAATGTGCAAAACTCTAATTGTGGCAAATTGTATACCTTGCTTTAAGGACACTCGCAAGTAAGGACATAGTTGCAGCACAACCATTACCCTGTTTACATATGCATCTTGCTTCGCAAGAATGGACACACAACCGTATGGCACCAGTACGTCTGATTGTCTTTCGAGCAACTTTTGAGCGTTTGTACGGGATACTGTATATTGCTTAGCCTTAGTATAATACTTTTGGTGAGTCATATATAAAAATTTTTGGCTATATTGCTTACCACGGAGCTGAATCAGTGGGACTGCACTGAGTTTTAACCCATTGAGACTCCCAATTTCAAGCCTTCTCCGGACGCCATTAATGAGGCACCTGTGTGGCAGGTGTTTTGTGTTTGGTAATTATTTTAGCAGGAAACCTCAAATGATGAAGTGTATGTGTCTTAAGGTTAGTGCCAACGCTCTATAAATAAAATGTAATGAAAAAAAGAAAATACTGATGAATGTTGTACTTTACTCTAAGTAATGATAAAAGGATAATTAAGGTAAATTTGTTCATTTTCTTGGCGAACACGATACAAACAGCTCAGGGTCACCGCACATAGCTAATCAGATCAGACCTAGTCTGGTATTGTGAAAGGCATTTTATTTTATCTTTTTCCTGTGGCCTGGCTCTAGTACTTTCTCTGTCTACATTTCATAATTTACATTTGAGCAACTTGATGTGCTGCTGACATAACTGAATCCTTTTCCTCTCTTCAGGTGTGCTTCAGTCACTATAGTAACTGGACGCAGTGACACAGGGGCATGATGTTTTTATAACCACCTTTTCATTTTGTAACCATAGATATAATAGCAAATTGTAAATGAGACTGAAACATCGACATTTGACATTTTTAATAATCGGAATTAAATAATATATATATATATATATATATCACATTTGATTGCGTAGGTCTATGGATCTCTTTTCCCACGGATCACACCAGCCTGCAATAGCACCTATACTGATGAACAAGGGTATATAGATGTGAGCCATGGTAAACTCATACTGCTGGCTTTGATATAATAGCATGTACAATTTTACAAACATCCTTGATTAATTGAGCAATTTATCATAGACAACCAATGTTCTTTCCATTACTTACCACATAACTGCCATAATGCTGTGGTGTGCAATTAATCAACAAGGTTTAATGGCTCATTCAAAAGGGATCTATCACAAACTATAAACAAAGATATATAAATATATCACTTAACTATCCTTCCAGGTAAAGAGCTGTGTCTGGTCAGGTAAAGAGTTGCGCACTGTAAGCAAAATCTATTCAGACGAACATCTGGCACACATCCAACTCCACCTTACAGGACACTGGATTTTTCCCCAACATTACAATCATTTTTATCCCTCAGGGTAAGGAAGGAAATTGAGCTGCTGAGGCAGAGCAGGGCAGGCATTCATAGGAACAAGATACCCCAGAGTAAGGAACGGCATTGAGGCGCTGGGAACAGGGCAGGACAGGCACCAGCAGACAGACATCCAGCCTCTAGTAAGGAAGTTAAGAGAGGAACAGCAGTAGTAGTAAGATAGTAGGGCCTTCAGCAGGAAGGCACTGGTAGATGATAAGCACATGCAACACCTTGGAGCAGGACTGAGTGTATATTTTATATATATATATATATATATATATTATAATGCCTGATTTTGTCACCAATGTTTATCACTGAAGAATAATTTATGATATCGTAGAAAGATAATTAAAAAAAAAACAGGTCCACAAATTAGAGGTTTGGCTGGCATTGTAAACTGGCAATGGTCTTAAACTACACACTTTTTATTAGTGAAGATGAAGAATAATATATAATATAGAAAGATAATACAAAATATTAATAAATTAACAAATAAAACCCACTGTGCAAGCACAGTCAAATGCCTAAATTTGTCACAAATATTTTTTTGTGTGTATGTATCAAAAACTAGAGGTTTTGCCCTAAAATAAATTGAGGATAATGTCTGATGTAGTCCATGTATTTTATACATACACTACAGCTTCTCCAATCCACCCCACAACAGTACATTTTCTGCACTATTACTTTGGTAATTAACTTGCATTATGGTATATGAGTAATGAGCATCAATCTCAGGGTAACTGTCACTGTCTCACACTCCAACTCTCATCAGTCGGTAACTGCTACTACTGACAAGTAAAAATGATGTCAGCACACTTGTATATCTAATGCTTGTCCCTTCAACTCTCATCCTCACTCATAAAATTCAAAAACATTTCAATTTGCAGTCACGTTTTGTGAATGTTAACATTTGAAGGCAAGCAGCCTCAGTCAAGCCTTGTCAGTCACGTTAACCCTTAATTCGACTAACTACTTAATTTCTTAGTAAATGTTACATAAAAAGAACAATTCTAGTGCAAAGAAGTAGAGGTGGCATGGTTACCATAGCAACCAATTAAATGGAACAAGGCAGAGTCACAGGAAGTGACATCATATGACTCCGTTTTGTTCCTGGGCGGAGCAAGATAGGAGACACTGTAAGGGAGCAGCAAGAAGGCAGCCTTGCGGGACTGCGCAGGTACAGTGCCTGACCGCCTGCAACCCCAGCAAGACTTCATGCGCCCGCAAGTTTTTTGGCGGGACCCTCGGGACCCGCCTCCCAATGCAGTCCTCTACTGGGATCCATCTGTGTGCATAACCACTTTGCTTCACTTAGCCAATAAGCATCAGTAACATTTTCCCATTTTGTTCATTTGCAAGGCTTCGAAAGCTAGTTTTCTATCATTGGCTGGCCATGCTCATTTCACCTGTTTATATTTTATGCAATAAAGAAATTTGAAAATGTACTTGCATAATTTACAACAAATAACTATAAATGTGTGGATCAGATTAGACAAGCAGATGAAAGAGCTAGTAAACCTAAACCTTTAACGTTTAAAGTGACCACCAGTGATTGAGGATCTTACATGATACAAATGACATCATAGATCTTGACAGCATATGGGAAGGAGCACTGAGCCTCTCCTTTTGAGTTGGGCCATGTCAGGTAAAACTAGACATTGGGAGATGTATGTATAGAATAATTGTGATGAAACGTGGTAGAAGTAGATCAATCAGCAGAAACATTCATTTTATTGTTATGGTGATGGGGCCAATGTTACCCTTTTGTCCTTTATACAAATGACACATAGGGTACAGGCTGTTTCTGAGAGATAATCAGAAAATAAATTCTTTGGTCTCCCCCCTAAGCAAGTTATTTGGCATTCATGATACAGCAGTGTAATTGTTGTAGAGAATCATGAAATCATGAAGAATGCCAAGCACAAGAACCAATATACAGTATAGCATCAACACATTTTCCTTTAACCCCTTAAGGACCGGGCTCATTTTTCGTTTTGTACCCTGTGGGACCAAGGCTGTTTTGACACTTTTGTGGTACTTGTGTTCAGCTGTAATTTTCTCCTCACCCATTTAGTGTACCCACATAAGTTATATATTGTTTTTTTCAGGACAAGATGGGTTTTCTTCAGATACCATTATTTTGATCGTATCATCTTATTTACTATAAAAAAAATTAAAAAAACATGGTGAAAAATTGAAAAAAAACACATTTTATGACTTTTATTTGAAAAATCTTTTACTCACCTAAAAAAGCAAGTAAAAAAACTAGCTAAATAGATTCTACTACTTGTCCTGAGTTTAGAAATACCCAATGTTTTTATGTTTTTTTGCTGTTTTTTGTAAGTTATAGGGCAATAAGTACAAGCAGCGTTTTATGATTTCCAAATCTTTTTTAACAAATCTGGTCAGTCTGCCTCCATCTCCTCTTTGGAACATCTTTGAAGCCGGTTAACTCAATTTAACCCATTCAAACCATATATTTTTGAAAACTAGACACCCCAGGGTATTCCAAATGCTGTTATTTTAACCCTTTCCATGCACCAATTATACAACCACACTTTGTCAAACTTTGTAATAGTAATTCTTTTTATTTATTTATTTCACACAAATTTGTAATTTAGTTATAAAGATACAGGTCCTGGTATATGTCACTGTCAAATAACACCCCAATATGTGTTCAGGAACATCTCCTGAGTGCAGTGATACCCGACATGCATGGGTTTGTCGGGTTGTTTGAGATTTAAAATGCCACATTTGGGAAGTGCGCTTTTTTTCTCCATTTTTGGTCAGTCTGTACCTATGCCCTATCTGTGAGCTCGGCCACTCCAATTTACCCCATCAGCCATTTTTTTTATATTAGACACCCCTTGGGTATTTGAAGTGCTTTTATTTTAACTCTTTGTTGAGATTTTTGAGAAATTTTAGCACTTGCTCCAAACAATAAACTTTATTTTTTTTTTTTTAATACTTTTTTAAAAAAATTTCTACACATTTTGCTGGTA
>VKOC01003794.1:0-10298 GCA_009364415.1 Spea multiplicata
TAAAAATTAAAAATACATAGTGAATCAGTCTTAAGATTTTAACAATGAACTTTTTAAACAAATTACCTCTTTTTTTCCTATTAACGCTATTTTAAGGTTTTAGTGTTACTTTAATTCCATGTCTAGCCAGGTATAGTCTGAAATAAAACCAATAAATACAAATCAAAAGAATTTGGAGGGTTAATCTAGAAAGTCTTTGTAATTAACAACTTTATTAAGCTTTGTAGACAAACATTAAGGCTTTTTCCCCTTTTTTATGAGGTTCACTTAAATGGTTTCTTTCAAAACGCACACCGAGTCTCTTTTACCCCAAGGCTGTAGTTAGATGGTATTTTTAGTGACGCCATGACAGTCTCTCGGGTTTTCGTGAGGTAAGTCAGAGCTTGAGGAAAGGAAGCTTCCCGCGTTCGGATCACGTGACGCAGCAGAGCGGTGGGCGGGGGATTCAACTACGTATGAGGCGCACGGGGGGCTGCTGGGAAAAGAGCGGGGAATACAAAGCACAAGCATTGCCATGCGTGACAGGGAGAAGGTTAACCCTTCAGACGGACGGTGCAAATACTCTCATTCCTTGTACAGTATTATGGCGCCAAATCTCGTCTGGCTCTATTTAACCCTTTCATTTTGATGAAATTCGGTGTTTTTGAGGTGGCCTGAAGCAATTTAGACATTAAAACATTTGGGATTTCCTTTATTAACATTAAACTGTCTGTATCCCTATGCAATAACAAAGAAACAATGTATTTATATATATTGTAACACAAATGTAAATACATTATTTTATTTTTAGACACCTTGTGATATTTTTCATAGCAGTTCTGCATTTACCTGAAATTTAATGGGCCCTTTCATATTAATTCGCCCTTAACGCCCTTGGTATGCAGAGTAATACAAGATATAAGCAAAAGCTTGGCAAACATAGAGGTTGTTTGAAAAACATAATTTTATATACTTAGGTTACCCCGGTTTAGCCATATTAAGCATTTTTAGGAACTTGGTGCCAGTGCATTGGCGAGCGCATTACATCATAATGCATGGGGATGACCTGATGTCAACAGGTGATCCATACGCAAAACTTTCCATCCCCCCCCCCCTCGATTATTAGTATTAAGGCACTGCATGTGTTAATTTAGCATTTAGGCACTGCGCATGTTAAGCTGCATTAAGGCACTGCGCATGTTAAGCTGCATTTAGACACTGCGCATGTTTTAGGCACTGCGCGTGCTCTTCACCTGGGACAACTGCCTCTCTTGCCCCACAGGCCAGTCATCTGGCCAACAAGGGCAAATGTTCAATGGGCCTCTGGCTGACTTCAGTCCATATACACCTACAGCGTGCAGCCACCGGCTGAATATACCCGTATGCACGCTGTGGGAGTTGTTGGCCGCACTTACATCATTGGTGGCCGCTGGCCTTAAGGTGCCAGGGCCGCCTCGTTGTCCCCAGTCCGGCCTGCCCACAGAAGTTACGACCCTGGTACGGCTTTAAATTGCTTCGCCATTGATTGCAAATACCATTAAATTACCCAAGTGACCTTGTGATATAATAGCCAACCCTTTACATTAAATACCCTCATCGCTTTTTCATTTCTAGTGATTTAACCACTTATATGGAAACGAAAACCAAACCGAGAACTTCATCAGACGCATCGCTCATCCTTTTTGTCTTCTGTATCTTTGCAGGTTCAAAGATGGCGCAATCTAATTTCGATCAGAGATTTGTCAACATTTCAGACCTGCACCCTAATCTCTCCCGCCCAGTGGGTATCAGTAACGCTCTCTCTCCATTCCTGCGGTGTTCCATCTCATTGTCGCATTGTCACTGTGTTTCCCCCACAGCGGTACTAATGTTCCTCTGATCACAATTCTTTAATTGTTAACCCGTCTATACTTACACCGCGGGGGATGAAAACCGATGCTGGCGATGCTATCCAGAACTGTCATGGTACCCAGCCTCGCATCTAAGAGGCTCGCCAAGCCTTTGTCTGAGCGTATGAGAGACCCTTTTGTATCTTCCTAATTGCCGGCTGAACAGATAATTGCTAAGACTCACCATAGTAAAAAAAAAAAGTCATAATGCAGCGGGGGGGACGTCTGGTATTTTCCAGACTTGATGGCAAAATTTGAGCTGTTCTAGCTGTCCCTAGTAATTTTCCTCAACAGTTGTGTACAGCGGCACCATTAAATCCCCTTTGGCCTGTTTAAGATCCTCTGCTCAGTGAGGTTATATGGAGTGGCTTTAATCTTGACACATTTGTCTCAAGCAATGGACGTGTTTATCATAAACAAGGCCAGTTTGTGCTCCTTTATACCCTGAACTCTACAGAATTTACATTGGCGCATTCATGTATCTTACGATTATAATGTCAAAATCAATTAGTAATTTTGAAATTTGCCGAACTGTTTTTTTTTATGTTTGTTGCAATGTTCTCATTTTTAAATATTCTGTAATGGATAATTAGGACATCACAGGAAGTGATGTCATGGCCTCGTAGCATGTTTAACGGACAGAATCCCAACCCACCTAATATAATCAAGCGTTTTCTTTAGCAAGTTTGGTTCACATCAAAAAGTGATCATTGAGGAACCAGAAAAAATGGGGAATTTTGGAGGCATACGCACCTATTGTAGAATTTGCTGGTGCTATATATAATATTAAATAATAATAATAGTAATAATAATAATATAAAAAAGTGATAAGGCCACTTTAAATGTGAATCATATTTACACATAACCCCTTCATTTCTTTGTGAGCTGAATGCAATGAAATTGAGTTATTACCTGAGAAATTATATTTTGGGGGTATTAGAGGGGCGTGATGAATTAACCCTAAGGGAACCTAGATTAATACAATGGCCCAATGCAGCCTGGGCACTCTGATGCACAACCCCAGCATCATAGGAGGGTTCATTCTTACCACTGCCCCCCATGCTTTGAATGAAATATCGGGGTGCAGGTACTGGAGCTCATTTTATGCCCACCTGTGCCCCAGTTAAATGCAAAACAGGTATTTCTTAAATATTATGTGCAAATTAGTTCACTAATCTCTAGAACAGAGATAATTAGAGAATCGCTTTTTAAATATGGTCACAACATTTGTTTTACTTTAAAGTCTCTTAGAGCACCAGCGGAAAACATTACAAGTAACTATAAATTTCAGGAGTTACGCAGGAAATTAGATCAGGTTAGAAAACTACAACCATTAGTATTTCCCTATTTTGTCCAAATTAATGGTTTAACAAAGCAGTAAAAAAATAAATGTCAGCAGCTCTGTACATTCTGCAAATACCAGCCTCTGTCTCCATAAAATCGAATAGTACAAGGTACAAATTTACAGGCTTCTGCGGAACAAACATAGTTACATAATTGCTTTTCTGAAATACGTGTAACTTGTGGAGTCCGAGACCATGAAAGCTAATTTTCGAAGTACATCTGTGTTTTATTTGTGTATCACAAACCATTTTTATTTTTCAGCGCATAATAGGCATGGTAATTGGCAAAACAGATGTCAAAGGATTTCCAGACAGAAAAAGTTAAGCTTGTTTCATTAGTTTGGAGCGTTTTAAGAGCTGCATGCCACTGCCATTTTCTCTCTCTCTCTCTCTCTTTTTTTTAATGGCCATGGAGCAATGTATACGGTTACTTTTAATTTGTATCTACAAATAACTTAATTCGATGTGTCTTTAGATATATTTTGTAATTATGAGGGTTATACAATCTATTCGTAAGACAATAATTGGCCATTTTTTGTACAATGGTTGAGTCTTACTGGAATTAAGAAATAAAATCTTTGGTTGATGTGTGTATATATACACACTGTTGGAATCCCAACTGTGTCATGGTTTCTAAGCTTATTTTGTTTTTTTGTGCAATCAACAGGAACATTCCATTTGTCGTCATGGTGATTGCCCTCTTTTTACTGCTCCATAATGGTTTTTTATACATTCATTAAACTCCATTAATTGGAAAAAGTTTTCTGTTGCTTTGGGCCAATGAAAAACGGGGTACAACAGGCAGATTACAGGAAAAGTGATAAGAACAAATGAATAGACCTATTAGTCCACAGCAAATTAAGTCTTAAATTGAAGTATATATATATGTAGACAAGGAAATTATTTTAAGGAAGATAAATTTGTTTTTCTTTTTTAAAAAAAGGGACCCTAAACTTCTGAAAGGTTGTGTATTTCATCTAAGAAAGGGAGATGCACTTTTTGGGGGCAGGATAAATCAGGATAAAGATTGATGAGACAAAAGGGTAACTGTAACAGTTTGGGGAAAACAAGGCTGAATTTTTTATCTGAATTTTGTTTTATTTGGTTTGGGTATTTTTGTTTTTGTTATGTCCTTCTTCTGACCTCCTAGTTTTTCCATATTCCAAAATAGTCCATCAAATATTGTGATAAATAAAATTCATATAAATTATGAACTTGAACAAAATGGGAACATTCACCATACACTTTATGGCTCATATTGTTTTTTATTATTATATTTATAATATTTATTATTTAGTATATTTTATTGTTATGCATACATGTTATAATTATTTTTAATATATGTTATTATGTTATATACTTTTATGTTATAGTCATCCCTATGATTTTCTTTCAACAATGTCTTCTTAGATATTGGATCTGAAAGGTACACATTTGGTTTCACCATAAGGGATTCCCCAGCATTCTTCATAAATGCATCGGCCTGGGGCAGAGAGGATTATATAAAATCTCTTTCTGGTAGCTTCCAGGTTGGAGACTGTGGTGAGTTTTGATATACCTCTTTGTTACTGTCCAGCCTTTTAAACCCACATTTTTGGGAACAGCAGGTTATAAGAGAGAGAAACACAGAAGAAAAAAAGACACATTCACCTCTGGAAACTAGACGTTAAGAGGTTAATGTAAGGATTTTTTACTTTATTGAGAGGGTGGTAGATAAGTGTAGCAGCCTCCCAGCAGAAGTAGTAGCCATTAATACATTAAGGGAATTAAAAAATGCACGGGATAGGCATATGACTCCTGAATCTAAGACGACACCAACAATTGATTAGGATTCGAGTCTTTACAGCAAGAAACATGGAATGATGGACTAGATGGAGTAAACAGTTCTTGCCTGCCATCACATTCAAAAGAGAGATCTAGAATTCACAGAAATGCAGAAAAAAAATAGACACAAATGGTATCCATATTATTCTATACAATAAAGTAGAAACACTAAAAATCTCACCGGAAAAGGTAAAAATCTAAATAGATCATTAACATGAGTATTTGAAGATACTGTCCGTAAATTGTGTTTATAAATCCATAAACTAATTGCTAGAGGGCTGTTTGACTGCGTCCATAAACTGACACAATGCACATAAATATGGGAGCATGAATGAAAACAACAGCGACAATTACTTCCAAAAAGTAACTCATTTTTTCTCAGATTTGTTTGGTACACAAAGCCAACATGACATCGGGTAATTGAACCTCCCATCACATATCATATAAATGTTTCACAAAAGGTTCAAAGACTGCGTGACAGCCTGATTAGTGTTCTGCAACCCAATTGTACTTTGTTTAGACTGTAATAAGAACATATGTTTTATTTGTAAACATTGTAGTTGAAAGGCCTGCTTTATAAGTTGAGAACATGCTAGTTATGTGAGTGACATCCATTTGTTTCTCTCCCTTAGTTATTATTGAAAACCCCCTTGTGCAAACAAAAGATGTAGAGAAAGAAGAGAAATTCAATCCCTCAACACCAAGGTAAATTATATAGTCCTTTCTCCCAGCTCTCACGGGAACAATAAATATAAATGCATTTAAAGAAATAGATTGAAAACACATGGCAATTGTCCATCGAATACTCAGCATCTCCTACAATGTTTACACAACATCAGGAGTGATAGATAGCATTCTGAATATGTTTATGAGTCTCATAGCGCTGCTTATGTAGCATTTTGATTGGATACAATGTACACGACAACGCTGTTATGACAGATACCCCTCTTTCAAAGAAAAATAACTTTTTCTTTTGTTTTAGTTATTACAGGTTGCTAATTAGCGAAGTTCATTCTTTGGTCAAGATTTGCTCCAAATTTGAAGTAGACAACGCTCTACTGTCCTTGGTGCACCTACCTACCAAAGATCCACAGGATTATTATTCCTTGGGTGACATTGTAGCCAACGGTCAGAGCCTAAATAGGAAAATCATTAATATTCTTGCAGCTGTGAGATCGGTAGGTTTATTGGGTCATTACAAATTCTGTGTCTGCCTGTCTGTCTGTCTATCCATTCACAGCACTATGTATGTGTGTTTATGGATCTTTAACTAAGCAGTAGTTTACCCTCCTATATAATTCATAATTCAGTTTGTTTTTTCCTCTTATGATAAGGTTGGTGAAGTAAAAGGGTTTGTCACATCTGACAAAAGAAGAGGTCAGCGATGCGAAGTAAAACTTTTTGATGATTTGGTTTCTTCTTTTGCAATGATATGGTAAGTAGAGTCATTTATTTAAAATACAAATGTATTAAAATCACATTTCAAGGCTGTGCAAGTAACAAGTAAACAAGAAACAAGTAAAAGCTGGCAGTACATTCGTATTCCTTAAACTGACAATACCAAGCTCATAAAAGTTGCTTTTATATTCAAGTTAACGATTTTAAAATATTTTCCCAAAATTATGGACTGTCTGTCTTTGGCAGAGGCTGCAATAATGCTGGTAGCGCGCTGTGTCAACCAACAATTTAAATACCCTAAGCTTTTACAAGGTGATATAAAATATTCCTGGTATTTCATCGCAATAAAAAATAGTAGAATGCTCAATAAATATACATGCTAAAACAGCTAACATGCTGTGCATGAGATAAATGCAGAGAGATGGGGGGGGGTTCCACTTCTATAATACCACAAGTACATTACATCGCCCCAATAGTTTTTGTGGTTTGAAAGGGGTCAGGAAGAAAAGAACTCAGTACACTTTGCATTATTGCCCATCCTTTGTAGAATAAAGTGGGTTACTTACTATGTTTTAAGATGATGCCTATATGTTACCCCGTGTTCTTTGTCTCTTGTATATTTAGCTGGGACAACGAATCTATCCAAATAGCACAGACCTGGATACCACGTGAAACAGGTATAATGATTTTTTTGATTGTTAAATCGCCGGATACATTTAGAATGTGATAAATGGGGTGATAATCTGCAAACCAGTTAACGGGAAAGCATAGTGGAAAACAAAATGTGGTGTGAGCAAGTTTATTGAACAGCAGGGACAGCCATGCACACCTCTGATGAACTCACATGTCAGTCATATCTTACAGATCCCTGGTGATATAACATTAGTAAAGTATATGCTATTACTGCATACATGTGGGTAATAAATTTGAACAATAGCTACCCCGGCTTCATTCTTCTGGTTAAAAAAAAGAGGGCGGAATAAAGAGATTTTTTAATGTCCATGTCTATTTGGACTTCATTCCCCTTTGTAAACCGGCTTCACTGTGTTTTCCAAGTTTATCGTTGCAGGTAAACATTGATTAACTATATAATCGATATTATGGACTCATTTTTATATACATGTATATTTAGTTCTATTTGCTTCAGACATACGAATAAATTACGATGCCTTCCGAAATACTATGGTTGCAACAGTTGTGTCCAAAACTATATTTACAACTAATCCAGGTAAGCTAGCGCCAATATTATCTTATATTATTGATCTTTAGACCAGGGGCCTCCTCAGCGCTGCTGACCAATGCTACAGAATATAACAATGCTATATAAATCAAGCAATAATAATTGTACGTTTACTTTTGTATTCACACATACAAACTTTTCTTGAACTTTATTAAACGAGTGTTTAATTCATGACATTTTATATATTAACTTATTAATTAACTTTTATGTAAAAAGAAACACAGAAAGATACAAATCATTACATCTTGTATTTTTTTTTTAACAAGACACACCAGAAGCACAGGCTTTGTTAAATTATGCAAGAGATTGCAATGAAACCGGATTGCTTGATGAAGAAAATGAAGATATTGCAAAAGATTCTGTTGACTGTAAGTGGAAAAATTGCTACAGCTTTACACCTCAAGAGTTATTCTGCAAAAGTGTCACATGCTGAATCAGATGTGCAGAATTTCTGTTCTATATGAAAACCCTTTCCATAGAAACGCCTGTGAGCCTCTATCCGCTAATGGACAATAGCATAGTGCTACCTAGTGGCAAAGAGTGATTCTTACAGACATCGTACCCTAACCTGTATTTTTAAATCCTTAGTACAGGCTATAAGAGATGTATACACAGTGCAACAAATAAAAGAGCGAGCCTCGCACAGCTTGGGAAAAAACGACCCCATCTACGGCATAGTGTTTGCTTACATATCTGCTCTGAATATCGATTGTGAAACTCACAAAGTAATTCGATACAGATGGTAAGTCAGTAAGTTAATTTCCCACCATAGAATTGTGTTGTAGTAAATATGTGAGATATGGCATCATATATATATATATATATACGGTATATATATATACACCTGCTTTACCGATATACCGTAAAGCAGGTGACCTCTTTACATTTTTGTTTCTGTATGTCCAAGTTGTTATGTTATGCGCTGTTTAGCCATCTACAGTGCCGCAAAATATGATGGAGCTATAAAAACAAATAATAATCTTTCCAGTTACTTTGTTATTTATCAGAGACAATTTTTCAAGTTAGGAACATTTGCTGGCAGATCAGCCCATCTGCCAATCCAGTCTGCCCTTTTTTCCTGCTGTAAAGACTTAATCAGTCGTTGGTCTCCGATTTAGGATCCATATGCCTATCCCATGTTGAAGAGACATGAGCACATTTCTGTTTTGCTAGTGCAGCTAGGTGTCTTGGGTCTATATGGGAAACAGGCATTGGTTGGTGGAAGTGTACCAGCTTAACTTGAGCATGATGGGATTTGCTATCCAAATAAGTCTGAGGGCCATAGGTTTGCAATCTCTGATCTTGTTTGTAAATGTACAGCAATTACCGGTACTGAAGAAGACCCCATGCATCTCAGTATACCAAATGTGGTACTGGATTATACATGCACAATGTCTGAGCTCCTTTGGTGACAGTCTATATGAAATATATTCACATCTCTAACTCCTCTCGCAGCTCTCAATGTCATTACATCATACCAGACCCCACAGCGGGGTGCACATATGCCTTCTGCAGCGACCTATCCCCCGACCCAAAAACTGTGATAACAAGCTTGGATTTAAAAGTGGACGTTACGGATCACACGGGTACGCTGTCCTGTATCTTATCTGGTAGCGTAGCTGAAGAAACGCTCTCGTGTAAGGTAAATATCAGTTTCCAACTTCCCGCTCTTAATCTCATTCATACTTATTAATATGTGACTTCCACATCTTTACTGCTCTTACTGTAAAGAACACTTTTCGCAGCTTTAAGTGAAAATCCCCTTTTTTCACGTCTGAATGGATGACCTCTTGTTGTTTGCACCACCAATACGTTCTTACGTATGTGACTATTATATTATTATATGTATTCTGGGCATTCGATATATGTTAGATACAATGTAGGGGCATCCTATACATCTCCTCCCTATCAATATTTTTTTCCCACCAGTCTAAGGAATAATGATTTTCTGATGAAATTTCTTTACGTTTGATTTAGGTAGACAGGTTTTTCAATTTAACGGAAGACCAGAAAACACTGCTGAAATGGAATTTTCTGTTGGAGCGTTGCAAAATCTATTTAAAGGTGGGAATGGCTGAATACGTATTTGACAACATTACACTAAATTTCGGTTTCATTACTAAAGACCGTGCATTGAACCTAAACTAAGATTTAAACACAGTCGTATATTACGGCTCCATGGGAAAGTGTTGCGAGTGCAACTAATATATTCTAGAAAGCTGCGGAATATACGCACCTGATTGAAATGCTGCTCCTTCCTGCAGCGCTTTGTAAATTAATATCTAGAGCCAACCTACCAGCGTATGTCAAGACGGGCAAAGGCGCATCAACAGATAACAACTAGATGATTGTAATTGTTTTTTATTGTGGTTTTTTTTGTAATAAATGAGGTTTTTTTGTTTCACAGGTATTTTTATCTACAAATTCCAGAAACGGAATGCGAGTTACAGCGCTTTCCTGCAAAATAGCAGATCCAATCGAAGCGAGCAGACACTAGCAGGCAAAAGAAAATAAGTAAAACTTTTTTCTCATGGATCCAAATGGTTTAATTTATTTATTAATTGGTTTCTTGGCACAATACAATGTTAATAATAAGTCATTTGCAATAAGTATGTATCAACTGTT